>JAQFZY010000078.1:0-58391 GCA_034696285.1 Hypogastrura burkilli | reverse complement strand
ATTTTTCTAAAAATTAAAAGTGCCATGTCTACAATTTTGCTTCTCAGGATATAACTGGACATATGGTGTAAGGCGTTTTAATGTTAGTATTTTGTGAAGTATGGTATTCCATTCGTTATATAATAATTGGGGTCTAATAGCGCACATAAATAGCAAAGAAGCTGCCATCGCGCAAAAAGGTTCTTACTATATGCATGATTACATCTGAGTTGTACAAAACAATTTCAAGACAGAAGGACGGACCGACAGACCATCCCATAAGACCTTTTGGTCGAAAAGTGCTTAGTCCACTGCATGAGTGGAGCCCCATTTCTACAATCAAGCTTCTCACAAGCAGCCATAAATAAATATCTAAACCATTCCAAAATTCGGTTGTGTTTGGATATTTGAAAGGTGCTTCATTGATGTAAGTTATTGTATAATGTGCTTCGCGTAGTTCGAATTTATATATAAATGATGCTTAATCTAAATTATATACTAAGCGTTCTTTGCTTTGAGTGTACATATAATTCATGTCAGTGCACTTGAACCGAACGGTACATGCTTTGGTCTTATGACCTTCAATTAAATACGTTCTACGCTTATACTAAAGGAAAATTAAAAGTGCTTTGTCAACTGCATGTCTGCAATTTTTCTTCTCAGGATATGACTAGAAATATGTTGCAAGGCGTTATATGTTATTTGATAACAAAGGTGTAATAAAGCACATAATGAGCGAAGAAGCAGCCATAAATACATAGGTCTAAACCTTTCCGAAATTCGGTTGTGTTTGGATGTTTAAAATGTGCTTCATAAATCTTTTTTTTTTCTAAAGTTATTGTATAATGTGCTTCGCGTAGTTCGAGTTTATATACAAATGGGGCTCGATCTAATTCATATACAATGCGCTGTGTACTTTGAGTTTACATATGACCCATGTTCTACTGGAAGGTTGGGATTATTCCTCTATGGAACTGTGCTTTAGTCATTACTACTTACTACTTACTACATGCGTTTAATAGTGCTGCAGAATAGAGCAACACGGCGGTACTTGTTTCAAACAAAAACCATTCACATACGTGTGACGCCCGATGGATTCAGAAATAACGTGTTTTTACTGAATCTGTGACAATTCCCGGCGCACAATTCCCGGCGCACAATTGCCGGTACGGACAATTCCCGGCATGGACAATTGCCGGTATGGACAATTGCCGGCCTAACGCTAAATGGTGATACGTGTCTATTGCCTAGTAAACTGACTCCTATAGTTTCTGTGATCCTTGGTAATATAATAAGTCATCTACCTAACCTAACCTAACCTAACCTAAATATAATTTACTAGAGCCGGTAATTCTCATACCGGCAATTGTCTATACCGGTAATTGTGCGCCGGGAATTGTCCCATTACGGTTTTTACTGTGCCAGATTACTGTATAATAATCGGCCTTATGTGAAACGCGCGTCGCTAGTGCTTCTCACTCGAAGCATGACAGTTGCAATGTACGTTCATTTTAATAGAGGCTGGCGCTGGTCTCATGCTTTGTGACACACGGACAGAGAGACAGACAGACAGACAGACAAGAGCATACCATAAGACCTTTTGGTGAGTCATAATATGAGAGGATGAAAGTACAAAAGTAGCTCCTCATAATTCTAGCTAACTGCACGCGCATCTGAGAGCAAGGAATGTGACACGGACAGGGTGAGTGATCCCGGTCCCCGACCCCGAACTCTGATGCTCCCTTCTCTATCTCTATGCTCCAAAAAACCCGGTGGCGCTCGCCAGGCCGGGAGTATTTTATAACTCCTCTAGATCTAACCCTCACGCTTTGCACATTGAAATAGGGAACGAAGAATGAGCATAATGAAACTCTTTTTTGTATTTATACAGGGATTACCACTGGATCAGTTAGAAGAGCAGTACCATAATTTCACCGGGAAAAACATACAATTGAGCCTTTTATCGCCAGGACCAGCCAATAATGATTCATGGTCTACTGTTCTGAGCAGCCAGAGATTTCGAAGGGAGTTTCGGGTCCAACGATTTTTTCGTCAATTTTTCGTGACATCGAAGTTCACGCTCCTTACTTCAGAGGATCTCACGAGTATAGTGAAAATGATCAACTTTGAGAGATATAAGTCTCTGAACAAGTCCAATGGACTAGGGTCAGAGTTCGTCCAATCCGTTCAGAATCCCCCAGAAATTGAAAATCCAGCATCAGACGCTTTTGCCAATTCCAATTCGACGACACCGCTGCTGGAATCTAATCAGGTGCCTGAACCTCTGATCGGCGAGACGCCAATGGAGTGTTCTCAAAGCAGAAGTGAGCCTATGTCTTGTGTCGATTTTCTTTATTTTCCATTCAAAGCGTTGAACCTTGTTAATCTGTCATATATATTTCTACATTTAATATTATACTTTATACTGTATGACCTGGCGTAAAACTATTTTTGATTAACAGCAGACGTGAACTGGGACAAAGAGGCGGACATGGCACTAATTACCAAGGCACGAGAACTGGGAAGGATGTACACCAAGGAAGTCTTGTTCCTGGCTGCCACGCAATCAGAAAAGGTTCAATCCTCAAGGTTTGGGATTGGAGTTTCGCCATTACTGTCCGACCCATCATCCTCGGTCAATGCTTCGGTGCTTGAAGTTTGCACCCAAAATCCCAATTCAGAACTAGTTGAGCAAGATAGCTTGCCGTGTGTTGCATCCAATGTCCGTGACAATACAATTCAGAGTAACACAACTTGGGAGGAAATTGAGATTGATCTGGAGGCCGGAGTGTTCGAGACAGAGAAGACTCTAAGCCAAGTCATATCCGACGCCAGCTTGGATTTGGACGCCGAAGATATTGATGTGGACTTCTTGGAAAAAATCCCCTCTGCATCTACAGTCGCCGCCGCCGTGGTTGCCTTGACAACCAAAGATGATTCCGACTTGGTATCTTGATCTCCAATTAAGAAAGACTCGAATATACACTAAATAAGTAGCTCTGAAAAAAACATTCGTATGTTACAGGATGATTGTGTTTTGGTATCCCGTTCCAAGATTGAGAAAGAGTCCGATGCACCAACACGCACAGGAAAGAACATGCGTCGTCTACAAGATAATTGCCTTTTGGCATCCTGTTCCAAGATTAAGAAAGTCCCAGACCCAGATGCACCAGGAGGATCCGGAAAAAATATGCCTGTTTTACTGGCTTCTCGGCGTGAGCCAGGTCAAGAAGTGAAGGAAAATAATGTCGATATTAATAAGAGAAAAAGCCAGAAAACGGATATAGACGGTAACCGAGTATTGTAATTCTTTTAGTGAGTAAATTTCGTTACAGTGTATTTATACTTTCGATGAGTAAACGTGTATAGATACGTACGTGCAGTTTTGATGTTTATGTACGCATATTTATAATTCCCGGATTCTCCCTATTTAGTAAAGCCACTATTGCACCGGAAGAGGCGTTGTCAAAGGTTTCGGCATGCGTGTACTATTATCGGCTGTATGAAAACGTTCTTCAGCGACCAGGCCTGGTGGAATCACGTGAAACGGCATGGTGAAGTAAAGTTATATAAGGTAAATTATTACTAAGTTATTGTCTTCACTCGGTATCAATACGACCAAGACCGATTTACGAATATTAATGTATTACTTTTTTAGGTGTAGGATATAGGACGTTCCTGTGAATCTTTCTTCTGAAATAATGACTTGACGACTTGGTGACTTCGTAGATATTCTCGGTAATACTTGGAAGTCAAGTTTAGAGTTTATTGTTCCTGTTCCTGTGCGGTACGTGAAATCGCATCTCTTCACTGTCCGGCTTTATAAAATCCACTCGACAAATCGTGTATATGTTTATGCAAATTTAACTCCTATTTTGACCTCAGGCTGTTGTAGTTTTAGTTAATTTTTTATACACTTCTTGACCCAGCCCTAGCAAATAATTCGCGTATAACTAGTAAGTAGCACACAACTTAATGAAATGGACGCGAGAATCCTTGGCAACGTTTGTAATCCTTGACTTTTTGTGGTATTGTAAATGGTTTTAGCTTAGCATTATGTATGGTGACCAAAAGAATATCTAGAATAGCTTAGTTTTTGAATTAGTTTACGCTTGTACTTTTCTATGCCGAAAAAAAAACTATTTCTCAAAAACGGACCTTCGTGAATTTTCATTCTTCCAAAAAACAGTTACTGGTTTATAATAAACTCAACTTGTTTCGTCCTTTTTAGAGCACACTCAGGCATACTCCGCGACTTTTTACTAGAGCATTTTTTTATTTCCAAATTGTTACGGGTCACAACTGAGTACAACTGCTGTCATGCGATTCATACCGCCCACATCATTCACTTGGGTATATTTTTATTAGTATAAACATTAACGTTGTTATGGGTGACGTACATGAGACTACTACATATAATGGGGACTAGAGTTCCCTATTAAAACGTGTGTTAGGCAATAGGCCCCAGATCGGTTGGTAAAAGGTCAGATATCTCAAGAGCCGTTTGAAATATCGAGCTCAAGTTAAGTTTTTTTGAAAGGTAATTGTATGGCCTACAATAAATTCAACTGCTGGGAGGCCTAAGTACATTGGAAGTGGGTTAAAACGACACATCGAGGTAGTTTCTTGAGGTTTTTGGGTAGAAGGAATTGAAAAATTGAAAGTTTGAATTGTGGCGCATCGATGGGACCCCATTTAACGGTTTTTATGCGTCTTCAATTTTTCGCAAACGTTTAGCCGTTTGCCCGCAATCTAGCGGCGAATAATTTAGGGGGGGCGGGGCCTAAAAGTATATCCTTCGGAACGAACATTTTCCGCCTTTTTACTTGTTTAATTACATGGAAAATGTTGTTGTCATGGGGGTTACTCTCAGGCAAAAATACATAGTAGATCCACTGGAATGATATTAACGAAAGGTGAATATCATTTCTGAGAACTGAAAAAATATAATAAAGGAAAAAAAGTGAACTTGAGTACAAGTCCATAATTTGTATTACTGCATATTAATAAACAGTATTAACTGATAGAAACCGAATTAACAATAAAGTAAATATATGGCCAGCGTGGCTGAGTAAAATAGGGAAAGCAGATCTGAAGTTTGGATACTGTGTGGCCAATATGTAATAATTAGCTGAGTGGAGCATGAAAGCAGATCTGAAGTTTGGAAACTGTGTGTCAGCATGTAATCATTATTAGCTGAGTGGAGCGTCGCGTGGAAGCATAGATTGCTTCAGCTAGCCGTTGTCTATAAGCTGTCCCTTTAAAGCAAGGTTATAGTGAGAATGGTGTTTGACAAGTTTCCACTCCTCACATCTAAAACGCTAAATCAGTTTTATCAGTTCCACAAAGGTTCCACACCTCTAAGTATTTCAGATCAGAACAATAGAACATAGTTCAAATATCAAAAATCGCTACGCGAAAAGAAAGTTGTTTATGTCCAAACAAAGAATTCTTGATTACGCTTCCAGCGTTGCCGCTATAACAACACAACTAGACGGTTAACAGGACAGTGTCTCAGTAAATATAGCAACCAAAGAAGGTTTGGAAAATTGACTTATGTTTGAAATGCTGCAATTTAAAGAGCTAAATATTTACTTCTGCTTTTCATTACTAGTATTTCCATATAAAAATCTTTATGACTTGTTCTTGTTTCTTGATCACCTGCTCATTAGTCTATAAGCCCAGGAACGTTAATAATCAGCAATACATACACGCTTCGTCTTTTGTAAATTTAGAGCCCTATGTGTAATGTTGCTTCTCAGTAATAGCATTTTTCTATGAAATATGCTGTGTTCTTGTTGCTTTTAATTAGGATTCAGTTTGATAATTAGATTAAGAACATGCTTAGATCGCATTAAAACCTTCATTTGAAAACTGGTTAAACGCTTAGCCGCGCGACCCGTGAAAAAAGCCGTCAAATATTTAGCTTCTCTGTACATCTGTACTTAAAAACAAATACGAGGAAACAAGGCATGGAGTGAGCGATAAATTGCATCTTCTTAAGCGTTGTAAAAATTCCGTTGTATGATAATCGGCCTTAGGAGGTGCGGGTAGAACGACCCCGTCGAAGCGACGCACTTATGCTCTTATTACACACAGTTAAGTAGGATATAAAGGAAGCAATTTGAAAGGGGACAGACAGACAGACAGACAGACAGACGGACAAACCAATTGCATTACCGTCTTTACTACGGTAATACGGTAATAAGCTTTAATTGACTATGTGAAAATGTACAGAACGAAAGTCTGATTCACGTTAAAAGTCGCGTTCAACTTCCTAGCCAAGCATTGGCACATAATTATGACCGAACGAAGTAAAGACTTCTTTGGACTATTTTTTTCTGTCCCATTTTTCAATATTTGTCGTGTGCCATATCAAAATGATTGTATGGGCCTGGGCAACATGAGTACATGTGGCAAACCAGTTTTCCGGCCTACCGGTGGCCCCATGACGCCGAGGTAACCCGCAAGGGTCACCCGGGGTCAACTTGAATTAGCATCTGATTCAGAGGCACCATGCCATACAGGGTCATACGCTAGGAAGGATTTTTTATATTGGCCCAGGGGGTCATGTGGTGACCTCAAAGAGGTCATGGGGATATATCCGCCAAAACCATAGCATGCGATATGCGCTACATCAAAATGACCGTTAGGGGTTACGGGTCACGAATCCGTATATAAATCATGTTCCGACCTACCCATGACCCCCAGGTGACCTATAAGATTCACCCTGAGTTAGTATCGGTTTCGTATTCACTAAAATACACCTAATCAATCTCTTTCAAAACTTTTTTTTTTTAATTCTCGTAATTGGCGGGAATTGTTTTTTTCTAAATTGTGATTTATTTCACTTTTATATGATTCCTGTCATTATTGTTGTAATTCGATTTACTGTTGTGATTTGTTTCACTGTTGTGATGTGATTCATCATTCCGTGTTGCACTTAGGGCGACAAGCATGAGGTCGTCAGAGCACTTGTACCTCAAGTACTATATTTATTAGTTATTGATTGTTTTAGTCAAAGCAAATGTGACAATAGGTAGGACATCCTACCGGACAACGTCCGGTAAATCCGTACGACTGTAGTGTACCTTCCTACGTTCCATCATGAGCGTTAAGCGTTACTATGCTTACTATGTAACCGTAATCTACTACCAATAATTGCAATAGATGCACAGTAAGAAAACAATAGTTTTCTGTGGGTATGTTTTTTCCGTTTTCTGTTTTGTACACATCTTGTTACTCAAGCACATAGGCACAAATGTACTTTACGTATAGGTAATGCATTTCCTTCTGCATCCTCCAATGTATGTAGTTGAGAGGAAAATTGTATTATTTAAAATAGTATTGGGTTTCAGTTTGTGTTGTTGCTTTCGGTGGTGGTGAAAATCTCTTTAGTGAATGAGTGAATGTAGGCTTATGTTGAATCGGTACGCTAAAAAGAGTTTATTGATTTTTCTCTCTCGCTGCATTCATGTTGATTACTCATATTGTAAAACCACTTATGCTTTTACTTACTGCGCCCAGCGCCTTGAAGCATGGCACGTTTTCAGCTTCGGATCGGACCGGAACCGGAAGCGGACAATGGAACCGAACATGTCCTCCATTGTTTTGACTCAAGTTACACAGTGAGTCAAAAAGGTCAACAACTTTGAAACTACGTATTTTATGAAAATGTCACCTTTGAGTTCCCCAATTGAATATTGTGAACTCGAAAGCCGAACACGTTATGCCTAGCCTACGGTTCCAAAAATCTAGGGTCTTTGGACTTTTGTCGTTGGACTCCGGTTCCATGTCCAGCCCGCCGGACGGTAAACTAGGTCAGGTCTCAGGTCCTCCGTCATTCTTAATCTAATGTGCAGATAATGGAAAGCGTTCAGGATAGCATTTAAAGGCCTGGAATTAAGGGCTGAGTGTTCCACAGGATACTATCCGGACACCTCTTTTTATACCAATATTAAAATACAAAGTAGGCTTCTCCGTGCATAATCATGTTGGATTAGGATTACATGTGTATAGGCACCCACCTGTCTTATGCTCTTACTACAGAGGACGATCCTGCCTGATGCTTGATGTAGTCCGTGTCCGTAGTTATAGGCCATCATAGGAACGGTTCGTTTTTTAGGGAGGAAGGTATACCGGGTATATGGGCATGGTAATACGATGAGTTTTACCTGGCAGGTGGAGAGCACAATGGACTTCCATCCCTCCTGGCTCCTTTATAACACAATAAAAAACACACATCCCTCGGCCCAACAGTCGCCTGCCTGCCTGATTGCATTCATAACATTTGAGTCATACAGCCAGGCAGAGTTGTAGTGCAGGCCAAGCCACATTAATTAACATATTAATATTATTCCCCACTGCCTTACCACTTTGTGTCTAAACTTAATCCCTCCACACCTTCCGCCTACTCTTCCCTTCCAATTCATAAGCCTCTGATGGGCAATTCCACAACCAACAACCACGGAGTCTTCCCAATTTCTAACTCCTAGTCCTCATACATTTTATTCATATTTCAGGGAAATAGTAGAGTTACTGTCTGTAGTTACTACTAGTAGGAAAAGGATTGGGTAGTTTTTTGCAATAAGTTGTGTCCACTGGTCTCCGTCGGTTCCGTACCCTACAAACCGAAAGTATTGATTCCCCACTTCAGCCGACCCATAAATATATAACGCCATGATTGGGTTCTAAGAAATCCCGGAAGGACTCAGGTAGGCAAAGGCAAAAGCCCTATATGTAGTTATAGCCAAAAACCGTACATTGCGTGTATTGGGCGCTACTCGCTCCAGCTCGAAGTTCTCATGTGTCTCCAGCACCAGCCTTGGTTGGGAATGTTAGCTCCGATTTTTAATTGCTCATTGTTCTGGCCTATCGGATGCTAGGTAACCCGACTGCGGTGGAACTTACTCTATAGCCTGGTGACAAATTGGCTAAGAATGTAAGAAAGTATCATTTGAGACTACTAGACGCAGAATGAGGCCTGATACGATGTAGGCTGTTGTGCCTGGTTAGAGTCTCCTCACTCCCGATTTCGTCCTTCAACTGCTCCAAACACGTAAACGAGTGCAATAAATAGTGTTATTTAGGTAAGCCTGAAACCAGTCTGCTTTCTACAAGTCATGGAGAAAATAGCAAGTCTTTCACTCCAGCAGCCTCAGGAAGAGGCAGTTGGTTCGATCACAACAACCTGCTCATCTTCAGTAAATCTCACAAACGTAAGTATAAGCAGCTTAATGGACTCCATGAGCAGAATGGAGCTCTGGGTGGTAGATATACATAGTAGCGTTTATTTTGGATTCGCTGGTTCCTGGAATCCTCCAATTCCGACTCCATTACTATAATGATTACTTCCGCCCGTCCGGCCAACCTGTTCCGCTTCAGATGACGGGAGGATAATAAATAGTAATCATCCCACGCTACTCATAAACCCAGCCATAAACAGGCCTATTTTGTATGAACTCGGGCCCATCGCCCATCAGTCTCATCTCATGAAGAGGGTGATGTGTTAATTAAATATTGACACTGATTCTTCATGCGAGTGCCCAGTTGGAGGCCTCAACTTGAGGCATATAGCCCTATACTCCATACTTCAGTCAGAATTGTCCTAATGCCCTCCCAAATGTAAATAGTCTCAGGAATCCGTCTCTATCCCACATATGTACATATTTATATACTACTACTGCAGCTACTCATGGGCATTTTCTATTGTTTCTACAGGGATACGACTATGAACTCCTTGGTGGAGACTCCCGGTACGAATGCCCGATATGCCTCTGCTACTTGCGAGACCCAGTCATCACTACTTGCGGTCATCGCTTCTGCATCGGATGTATTAGCCAATGGATGATGTAAGTCTATTATTACGTAACGCTTGGTCTCATAGATCTTTGACTCAGTTTAACTGATAACTGATATATTCCCCTTCCAGCAAGGAAGGCGGCGTTTGTCCCGTGTGCGGAAATGGACAACGCCTGGAAATGGAGAACATTTTCCCGGACAACTATACCCGGCGTGAAATCATGCAATTGAAGGCCAAGTGCCCCAACGACGGATGCCTCAAGATCCTGTCCGTGTCCGACCTGGAGCAGCACATTAAGAATGATCATACGGCACACGGGACCTCAGTGGCTAAGCAGAATGGGAGCCCTTCGACTTCTAACGGGCTTGTGGAGTGTGTGTACAAGGAAGTCGGCTGCATCACTTACTTCTCTCGGGATCAGCTAAACAAGCACTTGGAGGCTGATGTCAATCATCACTTGCAGGTAAGACCTCGTGGAAAGTCCTTGTTCCTATACTGAAGTCAAATGCTAATGCTAGTTTCCATTTCCTTGAACAGCTCCTCACGGCGGCCTACAGAAGGCTCAAGGTTGTTTTCTCGTCCCGGCCCAGCCTGGACTACCCGTCTCCTCAGGAAATGTTCCTGCGGCAGGACTCCCGGGAGTCTGGGAACTCGACCCGGTGGCTCCTGGCTGACGAGACGCTGGACTCCACGTCGGACGATTACCAGTTCCGACGTCAGCGGTCATGGGACAGCGTTCGATTCAATCGGAAGTACCATAGTCGCCTAAGGTTCCCGGAGCGCCTGGCTGAGAGTGATGAGTCCTTAACTTACAAGGGTTCGGGCTCCGACTCCCAGCATCATCATGGTCATGGCCATCCTCGTAAGCCTCTCCTCAGCATAAGGTCTCACTGGTTTAGGTTCACGTTGACGGATTATGTCGTTCCAGGAGTCTCATCTTGTCAAGAGAGCTCATCCGCTCAAAATGGAGACATGAACCAGATGAAGGATTTGTTTGAGCGGGTCGTGCGGCTGGAGCAGGGGGACAGGGAAAAACAGATCAAGATTGATCGCCTCGAATCTCAACTCTCATCCGCTGTCAACCTATTCTCAACCGTTACACGGCTCATGGACAACTTGATCGGGAGGGTCTGCAATGGGGTCTTCGTCTGGAAAATTCACGGTGAGTTCTCAATCCTTGAATCAACACTTGGAAACTGCGGCTCCCTTGATCGTCAATACTCTGTGCCCTTGAAACAGGTGTGAAGCAGACTTGCATAGAAATGCGACAGAACCCAAACCACGTTCTTCACTCGATGGGATTCTATTCCAGCACTTTCGGGTATAAGATGTGCCTCCGATTTAACCTAACCACGCCGTCTTCGGCAGGAGCGGTGGGCGGGGCGCCAGTGGACTTGGCATCTTTGGAAAGAGGTCAGTATTTCTACTGCTGGCTCCCACCATTTAAAATAGAAGGGACTCGATAACACTGGTTGTTTCTTTGGCAGATGAGGAAGCATTTGTGAGTCTCTACATTCATATAATGCAAGGTACGTGTTGAAGTGGAAAGATATGCTACGCTTAGCTTAAGGCTGGAAGGTATAATGTGAGAATTCCTGGGTTTCAGGCGAGTTTGACGACACGCTTCGGTGGCCATTCCAAGGTGAAATGAAGCTCATGATCGTTCACCCAAAGTCTGAGGAGTCCGTGATTGAAGTGATGAGCTCGAAGCCGGAAGCAGCTGCCTTTGCTCGGCCCAATCTTCCCCGAAACCCAAAGGGCTACGGCTTCAACGAGTTCTGCCCAGTCAATAAGCTATTCAGTGGCGGCTTCATCGATAAGAACGACACTCTTGCCTTTAAAATAGTAGTTAAGGCTAGAAGTACCGCTGAATGAACTTCAGGGACACGTGGCACGCACAAGGAAACTGTCTCAAAACTTCAAATGATCAATATTACTTAGTATCTGATTTCGTAGGACCGATAGCAATAACCGCAGAATGAGACATTTGAGCATGGTTGTGTACTACAGTAGTGCGTTTACAAAATTGTCAGTTATACGAGATACGAGTACAAAACTCATTCAATTAAGTTCCTTCAAAAATCTGCTGTTCTTTTAACGCAGAGATAACTGGATACAGACAGACCAATTTCCTGCACATTCGTATCAATTAGTGAGAGTTAAACCTTTCTTTATTCTTTATTTAAACAGGTATTTGAAAAATGTCATATTTTATCATGTACTTAATATTCATTGGGATTTAGATTAGAATGAATTTGGACTATTGACGCGGAATATGGCCGCTACGCGATGACTGTATCTCTACAGAATAAAAAATCACCTTAGATTAATATGATTAACGATTAGATACTGGAAACTGTAGACTGTAACCTTACTATGTACAGCAGCTTTGGGGGAGAACAATCTATTCAATGGGTATTTATTTATTAAATATTTGGTACGAATTTTCGAAGATTTCTGTGAAGTGTAAAGAATGGAGAGCAGTACTTATTTAAGGCTAATAGTTTACTGTAGGTGCGTTAACTTGGTTGGGGCTGTAACTCAACTGCATTGCAGATGAAAGTAGAAATATAGTATTTAATTCCTAGAGAGTTGTTCTGAAATATGTGGTATAAGAATATTAGGATTCAGCTTATTTCAACAACCTACAATATTTAGTTTAACAGCGTTTAGTTTAGTTCAGGTCTATTCTACTCTACCTACAATTATCCACAATCAAATTCATAAAAAGTCGCTTTGCAATAATTTAAATACCATATGTAAAGCTACTGGCATTGTGATTTAGGGAACGGTAATATTCACCAGAGGATAGCAATATTGTCCTTCAAATTCAGAGAAATAAAGTATATCATTTACATTAAGTAATGTTCTCGCAAACTGACAGTTTTACTGAAATCAAACTGTATTGATCGCTTGTACTTCATTCCCTCACCGCATAGAACACCTCAGCAGGCCAGGTAGCCAGGTACCACAAACACAAACCATAATTCGTGAATTACTACATTATTATGAGCCTGTATCTCAGTATGCATACCTGTGGAATTTCGTAAGCGATCTGCAACATACCTATGTATACTATGTATGTATATGTACATACTATGATCTAGAGAGTCCTCAAGGGATCCCTTGCTATGACATGTAAATTAGTCTTGGGCTTGCGTTTGCTATGAGGGAGACTTGGGTCTGTCTGGTGCGATTTGTCTTTGTTGTCTTGAGTTGTCCCTGTCCGGCGCCGGCCGTATTTTTCCTTTGGATCTTTTGGAGGGAAAAAAGCTTTGCACTCTCTCATTCATTCCATTTGAAGTCGTTCACCTGGGAGCTAGCTGCACCACGCTGCACTACTCTGGACTGGAGGGGGCAAGAAAGCCCTTTCTACTCAAGGGAACAGAACCAGAGAGGACTGCACAAAGGACCGAGAAAAGCTGGCCAGCCGCCTCAACTCCATAAATTCCTCATCCTCACTAATCTTAAGCAGGAATTCCAGTAAGTTAGCTACACAATTTAAAACTATAGTTAAGAACATAGTCTGCTCTGCATTACTTCCAGCCGCAGCCCCAGCCTACCCGGCATCTGGATTTAGTATACGGAGACTGCAGAACAGTTCTGCAAGTACATTAATGTACATAGTACCTTACACAGTAAAGTATAGGCAATGCGTGGTGGGCTGTGAGGTGTGAGGATTGAGCACGCGAACTTATTTCTAACTCCTTCATAAGTAAACATTTTTTAAATTACAGTCGACCACTAATACGGATACGGATTAGGAGTCTGTCTGTGCAGGTCGAGGACCTACACACCTGATACAATGTCTGCACACAATTTGCTATATACGTGTCTGATAGAAAGGGAAAAAAGGACGGAGGAAGAAGTACTTGTGGACATTACCCAGAGAGGTAACTATTCTTATTTTGTATTTAAACTTGTAAGAATTCGACTGAATTTTGAAGTTTCTTTATTCGAAAACATACTGGGTATTACCATTTAATTTATAGTGTTCCGCTAAACACTACTTTGGGTATTTTGATTCAAGGTAGTGATTTTTTAGACCAAAAGGTCTTATGGGATGATCTTGTCCGTCTGTCTGTCCGTCTGTCTGTCTGTGTCTGTCTGGCACACTTGAAATTTCTCCTTATAACTCAGATGTAATCATGCATAATAAGACCATTTTTGCGCGATGACTGCTTCTTTGCTGTTTATGTGCTCTATTAGACCCTAGTGATTATATAACTAAGGTCATACCACGCTTCATAAATTACTACAATTACAACGCCTTACACTATCTTTCTAGGCATATCCTGAGAAGCAAAATTGTGGACATGGCTCCACTCATGCACTTGACTAAGAACTTTTAATTCTTAGAAACATAATAATAGGTTAAGCGATTCACGTCTAAGCGTAGAACGTATATTTATATGTAAACTCAAATTACACGAAGCGCAGTAGACCAAGCATCACTTGTATATAAACTCGAACGGCGTAAAGCGCCATGTCAAACAGCATCTAAAAGTAGCTAACTTACGAAACGCATTGCAAACTTTCGATTTTCGAAACACTCAGTTTTATGAGACTTTTTCAGAAAGGGAAAAACAGAAGGAAAATTATCAAAACATTCATTTCTGGGACGTTTTAGTCTGAAATGGCCGTGTATGTAGAAATTACTAAAGTGCACTTCCATAGAGGCATAATCCCAACCTTCCAGTAGAACATGGGTCATATGTAAACTCAAATTACACAACGCACAGTATACCAACCATCTGTTGTATACAAACTCGAACAACGTGAAACACCATAGCAAACTATGTTTTAAAGCAGCTAGCCTACAAAAAGTTTTTCAAACTTCGGAAACGCTCAGATTTGTGGCACTGCTTCAGATCTTTTATGATCACGTGGATATGAACTTATGGTGAATAAACTCAAAGTTGACAGTGCGTAGTAAAGAGCGTCACTTGTATTGAAACTCAAATTACATGAAGCGCCATATCAGATCACTTTTAAAGAAACAATTTTAATGAAGCACCTGGAAAATATCCTTTATTAGATCTGGTTGAACATGGATCATATGTAAACTCAACGTACACAGCGCCTTGTACATATTTGATTTAAATCGAGCATCATTTGAATATATAAACTAGAACTACGTGAAGCACATTATCATATGGCATTTGAAAGTAACTTACTGATGACACAAAGCAAGAAAATGTGAAAGATTGGATTCTGAGAAAGTTTTTCCCTTATCTAACTAAGTTTAGTTTATGGCATGGAAACACTTCACTCTTATTCAAACTTTTCTCCTAAACATTGTCCTCTGCTTACACCTTTTTGTCTTAAGCTGCTGAAAGCAGGTTTTTAAAAGCGAATTGCCAAAAATTATAATAATAAAAAATATTAACTGGTAGAACGATCGCGCCAGAAACGCATTAGATGAGGTATTGGTGCGGGTATTACTGTTCAGTAAAGGCTATGGGCTAAGTAAACTTTATTTCCGTTAACAGGAAGCAGATATTAAGTTTCGAGAAGTGAGAAGTGTAGACCAGAGGATATAATAATTCAGTGAGTAGAGCAGGGAAGCGGATATTAAGATTTGGAATCTGTATTGACCAGCATCTAATTGTAATGATTAATTGAGTAGAACGGGGAATGGGGAAGCAGATATTAAGTTTTGGAATTTGGATCATGTGATGATTAACCGAGTAGAACAGGGAAGCGGATATTAAGTTTTGGAAAGTGTAGACTTGAGACTGCCATTTAATGAGTAACTGACTAGAAAGAGGAAGTAGATATTAGTTAAGTTTTGGAAACGATATTACTCTACTATGTAAAAATTTAATGGCAATGAATAGAACAGGTAAAGCAGATTTTAAGTCCAAAATGTTTAAAATGGAAACCGGCTCAACACCGGACTCACTATGAGCAAGCGTTAAAGAGGCAGCGTTTCGTAAATGAAATTGATTCACTGAAGCAATATTATAATCTCTCAATAAGTATGCTGTACATTTGTAAGGGATACATTTTATTGCGCAAGTAAATTTTGAATTTCCTAAACTTTGCAACATTCTATCATACCATGTTGTATACGAGTATTTTACGACAGTAGAATAGTTTAATCAGTAACGTGACCACGCCTTTATTGCCTCGTGCCGTGCGCTTCATCTTATGCGGAAGGTGAATACGATAATATCAGCTCTGACTCTGAAATATTCATTCTTGTTTTGTCTGCACTGTGAATTGTGATGATTTGTAAACACGTTTAGTAGGGCTGCAGAATAGAAAAGCACGTCCACACTTGTTTCACACATAGATAACTAGTCTAGTAGATGTCTAATGCCCGATGGAGCGCAATGTCAGGGGTGCGGGTGGTGTGAGTCACGTTATATGTACGCGTCGTTAATGCTGCATATGAGATATGAGAAGCCAAGCCGCAGCGAAATACGTGTACTTGAATATAAATATAAACCGTCCGCTGGGCTCACAATTTGTGACACGGCACACACACAGACGGAAGGACATTACGAATGCATAACCGCTGTTAATTTCGTTGTCTCGGTAATAATGATTGTAAAAATTATAATCGAAACTCATCAACACCTAATCTTACGACAGACGAATTGGCAAAACTAAATTGCATTATTTAGAAAACGTATAAACGTATTATAATACGCTTTATGCGGCAGTTGGGGTTGGGACCTGCAACCTGCTACACAGCACTGCTTTCTATAATTCCTAGCTCCTACTAGGTACTCATTTATTTTGCCTGTAAGTTTACTGAATGTTTAAATGATCACCTTCACTGAATCGTATTCTCATTTCTCATTCTCCGTAATATCGTCACTACGTGAGTTTTATTTTTTCTTACAATCTACAATAAAACCTGAGTTATACTTTTCCAATGTATTTTTTTTAAATGTTTGTAGGTTACCCAGTCGAACTTTTTTTTTTATCCAATAATGGTGTCCATGGGATAATAATTTACCTTTGGTTTAAAAAAAACAACAGAATTACAGACTTTTATTGCTGACGATGAAGTACCGATTCCGACGCCGGGCGTGACTCCGCGTACCCCAGCAACTCAAATTCAACCCGTGGTTCGGCTTCGGTATGAACAGCCAAGCCCATGGAGTCCGCCTACTCCTCCCTCGAGCGGTAGAGAGCGAAGTACACGGTCAGCATCTTTGTCTCCATGGAAACTGCTGCAGACTCCTGCTGGCTTGACAAGAACTAGTCCGAGGAAGCGTCTCCAGTTGACTCCGGAAACAGTCTTGGTGGGTGCAAAAATTGGTGTAGTGGAACTGAAGGCAAGGTTTTATGAGTTAACCATTACAATCGTTTCCCGGGGACCCACAATATTAGGCACTCGTTACCAACATTTCCCGCGCGCTCACAATATGTGGTACTCAGTAAGCTCAGTACAAACGTTTCCCGCTCGGGTCCAACATAAGATACTCATTTCAGATATTTCCCGTGCGCCCACAACATGAGGTACTCATTACGGACACTTCCGCTCAAGGATTTTATGTAAAGTGATCACAAGACTAATTTTCAATTCCAGTCATCACCAAAACGGATGAAAGTGGATTCTGCTCCAACGTTCCCACCGTTGGACCTTGCTCTGAAAGGACTGAGTCATGATCAGCTCGTCAATTTAGTTCAGAAACTGGCAACTGGAAGTCTGGATCTAAAATCGGTATGTGAGGAATTCATCTAAAAGTTATGTTGAAGGAACAAGGAACTGAAATCAGGTATATGCATACGTTTTTGCTTTGGTTTTTTACAGAAAATAGAGGAGATTCTCCCACTGCCGGACTTACATGTTCGTAATGATGAGATGAAGCAATTGCGAATTTGTGTTCAAAAATCGTTACCTTCAGTCAGCAAGCGGATCACATCCAAGACGGATGCCGTTGCATTCTCACGGGCACAAGTGCACGTACACAACTTGAAGGTTAGTTCCTGGTGTTGGCTTTATTGGGTAACAGAGTGAGTTAGCTTACTTATCTTAATTTCTCGTTCCAGAAATACATTCTTGAGACTGCTTCTACACTTGTTAAGTCGGAGTATTGGCTTTGCGTCGTTGACTTTGTGTTTCTCGCATGGATCCAGATGAGACTAACCCCAAATTGGGACAATGAAGTTCATAACAGCATGAAAAAGAAATGCTATCGGGTCTTGACCGCTCATTTAACGACTGCTTTAAAGAACGGGACATTCTCCGGAGAGGAACTCTTGAGAATTGGTGAACAGTAAGTATTGCTCTCCTCTCACTATGATGATTATCATTGGACGTCTTAAATATTAATATTACGGTTACGTCTCTTTTCAGGGTGAATCAGCTTCGCTCGGATTTTCCTGGGATGGAGGCTTGTGTTAAGCTGATCGAATCTCGACGATAAAGAAAAGGAACTCCAATACAGACTCAACACACTACAAATACTGAGATACTACAGATACTGTATAATCTCAAGCTATAACTGTTTGTGTATGCTCAGCCTTATTAAATGATACTCACTGTTACTAGAAAATAGTCGCATAAAATGTTACGTTATATTTAGTACTACTTCTAATCAATTGTATTATTGGAATTACCAAACTCCTAACTGTGTGAATGTTGAGCCTTAATGATCTTAACTTATCTGAACTTATTGATCACTATATGAGTGCACACGCCATACGTATTCCGTATTTTTTAATCCTGACTCCTGCTCAGGAGAATTATTGTGTGTCTTATCAAGCACTTTAATTGCTACTCATGTTAAACCTAGTTGTAATTTTTAGCTTATGCTCATGACACTACACTGCCACTGTACTACCTCCAGCTTTTATATCCGAACTCTTGACATTTATTCCTATAGTTTCGAATATATGTATTTATATATTTTTTGAATTGAATTTTACTACGTATTTGAACTCGAATATGAAAGGTGTTGTATATAGGAAGTAAATTCCTATTTTTTAATAAAGATTACTTTATATTGAACTGAATGTGGAGACGGAGCGAAGAAGTTGTTTACAGGGAAGCCGTCTATCATGACATGAATAATTATGATTAATTCGTAAGTAGGCTCAAGTTTGAAAGCACTGCAACGTGCTCTAATTATTAATGTAAACAAACTGTTCTATGGGTATTCTTCACACTTTGACACTGAGTGAGCGAGCTGTTTTGCCCGCTCAACGCTGGAATTGGCTGGGCGTCTGAGGCGCCAACTTTTGCGCTTAAATTTTTCCGTACTTGATAGAGCCTCATCACTCATCACCCATTTCCTCTGATAGCTGGGCATCCACTACCCCTTTGCTTTGGTTTTACTAACTCTTATCTTATTTAAATAGGTTAATATTTAACCGTTCTAAGTGAATAATTTGTTTTAATAACAAATTGCTTGGAATGACACGCCGAGAGGCTGGTTAGCAGTACACGGAATACCCAGCTTGTACCAAGGGCAGTGAGGGTGGTCATTGGTGCTGACGATGGTGATGAATAGTGCGACCCCCTGGTGTGCGTTTGGTTGTGGTATCCCGACAAGTCCAAGTGAAAGTTGTGAATTTGATCGTGAACTTTGTAAATTAATAAATTACAGTTGAGAGTACTATTTAGTTTTCTGCCTGACTTGATTCATTAAACGGGTTTACTTAATCACGGACAATATGACGTCCCTATCGTCAACCAGTGCGGATTTCTTACCACAGTTTAAGGCAATAGGACAAAGTTTGAGGAAGTAAGTTTTCATGGAAAGTTATTCATGTTTATGTTATTGAAACTTGTATCGTTTCAGTTTAGCCCATCAGTATTTACCCAGTACGATATTTACGGTGTCGAGTTTCTCTTCATTGTGTTTCCGGTTTATTCGTATTTAAAAGGATGGGGGGTTTATAGTCCGATATAGCCCTAGGCCCGACATACTTTTCAGTGCATAGGTAGAAAGGGAGTCTCTAACGGCCACTTTATCAATATCCGCAGAGGAACCTGTATCTTCCCCTTCGCCATCAGCTCGATCTAATACTGAAAAGTATCCACCGTACGCAGGTGACCACCTGGCCCATTGAGCATTGAGTGATAGGAGTGTGAACCTAGGTCCCATCTAGACATTACTTCGAAGGTCTCCGGGAAAGGTTCCAGAGCCAATTATGATAAGCGAGTTCTGTCTAGATATTTATCCAAGCTAATTAAGGAAACCTCTCAGTGTCTCAGTTGATACAACATAAATAGATGCTGCCGTGACTTTAGAGCACAGAAGACACAGATATGACGCATTTTAAGACTGGGAACCTTTACAATAGGCAGGAATATGCCCAGGGATCGATTCCAATTAAGATCCAAATGAGGCAGGAGATAGAGACAGGCACTCTTAACCTCAAGCCCCAACTCCTGAGTTCTTATTCGTATTTTGTAATGTATTTGTATTTTAGACGATTTTTCCGTAAACCAAACGTTGCAGACGCTGTGGAGCAATATGGTAAGTTGATGCAATTTTTCCTTAACCTCAATTCTGCAAAATAACAGCAACTAGGTAGTGCCTTCCCTACAAAGATTGTGATACCTTAATCTTAATTGATCAAATATATCCCGTCTATACAGTTACATTATGTCAAGAGTTGCAGCGGGAAGGACAGACTGAGTTTGCTGGGATCTGCGCACTTGAGGCTGCAAAATGTCAAGAAACTCTTCAGAATCATACGGAGAACGCAAATATGCTTGTCAAGGCCTCCAAGTTTTTCTTAGATGAAAGAGACTCTCAGAAATGGTTTTCAGCTGGAGAAACTAGGCTATGTAATGACCGGATTTCCGGTCAAGGAAATCTCCAAGTATGTAAAATTAAATCATCGTAGGAGCTCAAGTCTTAGAGGACCTCTTCGGCCTAAAGTTAATATGAATTGTATTTCTTCTAGTTGGCGGTGCAGTGTCTTCGACAAGCTGTAAAAGTTTATAAGGCTCAGGGGAACCACGGTCTGGCCCTGTTAATTACATTGAAGGTAAACACTGTGCTAGCACTTGAGGTTTTCCTCAAGTTTTTAAAGGTCAGGTATCATTTGCAAATTGAAAAGTAGCAAGACTTTGAAATTGAAATTAACGATGTGGTTTTTCCACTTTACTGTAAGAGTTAAAAAACTCGCACTAAAAATTAAATTCGCGAGGATTAATATTTTTTGCAAACCCAGTCCTCATTTCGACAAATCGTACACTTTCATCCCCTGTACGTTCGGGAGAGCAATTTGCTCCTTCCGAAGCCGTTTCCAGAGAGCATGCAGAGTGAAGACTCTTTTCAACACCAGCCTATTTGAAAATAGACATGAGTTCCTAATTTGTGGGAATGGTCTGGGTCGAGAATCATGACTGAATCGTGACGACAAAGAAAGGTCGACTCACATTCGGTATACTTACTTAAATTGTATATTGGTTAGATAAATATCCCAAATGAGTAGGCTGACCTCCATAATAAGAAAGGATTAAATGTAAATAGGCGTCAATCACTAAAACTAAAAGCGAATCAGTGCTACTGATAG
The DNA here is from genome assembly GCA_034696285.1 of Hypogastrura burkilli. Taxonomy (NCBI): domain Eukaryota; kingdom Metazoa; phylum Arthropoda; class Collembola; order Poduromorpha; family Hypogastruridae; genus Hypogastrura; species Hypogastrura burkilli. The sequence continues at coordinate 37,117 of JAQFZY010000078.1, read as the reverse complement.
CATTGGGGCTTGGGTTAATTGAATTTGTGTAATTGCATGTATTTTTGCGTGTATTTAATGTGGATTATAATGCCCGGTTTCATTTCCGTACGAGATGATACGACATTGATTAAATCAACTGTAACAAAGGAAGTACTTTTAGTGAAGATTTCCGGTTTATTTACTGGAGTGAAAAAATATTTTGCTATCAAAATTATTAAGATGGTTCAGTTTAAATACTGGTCAACATCTAAGTAAAACACGGTCACTTTAAATTGTTTTCGCTTTACATTGTTTGAGACTTTGATGAGGTGGACAGTCCTTATGCCCATCATTCCTCTTACCACGGTAAACGTATACTCGAAACTTTTCGTACTTCTGATAATAATGATCCATGATTTTCTATTTATTCTCTACATGACAAATTATTTCTGAATTTTTGAACTTATCAATAAACGGATATGCTTAGTCGTGGGTCACAACACATTTTGAAAGGCCGGAAAAATTGCTGTTACAAAGCCTAACACAATTCCTTGTTATGTTAACTCAGTTCGCGCTGATTTAAGATAATGGACAGAAATGTTTATTCAATTTGTTCACCGAAAACCAAAACTCTTGGGCATGAACTTCCCCACTGTAGTCTTCTGTGTAGGATATGATAGAGTTCAAAAGGTATATCTTTATCCTTATAAGCAAGGGTTAGCTTAAGGTCAAAGAGCACGTACAGAATGAAATGCCCTCAACGGTTCTTGACTTAATTTCTTACGGGAATTCTAAAACTCGACGGTGTGACCTGTTTGTATTAAATAATTCTTTTAGATGGGAGACATTTTGTACTCAGAAGGAGAGTATGGAGAATCTCTGAAGGTATTCAAGGAAGCCCTCGACATCGCAGATACGCATTTCACTCTGTCTGATCAGCTTGTGATTGTTGATTCTATTGTGAAGTGCAAAGTAAAAATGACTGAATTGGAAAGTGCTTCAAAAACTGTGATCGACTACCTCGGGAAAATGAGTAAACGTTGTGAAGAGGGTGATAGCAGCGAGTTACTCAATACGTTCGTTTTACGGTGAGGGTGTTGGACATATTACTGTATTTGTATTAACTATTTGCAGTTCATATATTCTTAACTGATGAGGTCAATAACGGATAGCGTGTTAGCTCCGCTTTGTGTTAACTTTACACCTTTAATAGTATATCTAAATCTTCGTTTTAGTAGTATTTATTGTCATATTATGTAATTTAACACTTATTCTTTTTCAGGTTTGAGATCATGCGAGTTTGTCTACTACTAATCATTGGGACGGACACTGCGGACCTGGCGAAATTTCTTTTGCCAGATACCTCCCTCCCCGATGATGATTCTTTTGGATCCGGTTCCGACCCCGAAAGAGAACAGGCCTTTTTCTATTTGAAGTCTCTCGTACTCGCCGCTCAGCATGGGTCCGTTGAAGAAATCAATGTTGTTCGGAACCACTTAGTACCAATACTCACGGAGACAGAACACGAGTTATTTCAGGTCTTAGTTAAGCTCCAAAGCTAATTTATTCACTAGTATCTGGATCAGGTATATTACTATATTCCACCCGAGTCAACTCTAAATAATAACCAGTAAACAGTATTACTAATTCCGTTTACTTTCAGCTTGGTAGATACCAGGGTTGAAAAAAACAACAGTTTTTTTAACAAACAAACAAAGAAAACCGCTTTTTGTTGTTTAAAACATGTTTTTTATAAATAAAAAAAAACGTTTTTTTAAAACAAAAAACAAAAAACAGTTTTTATCATTTAAAACGTGTATTTTTTATAGAAAAAAACTTTTCTTTTAAATAAAAAACCAAAAACAACTCTTTTTTATTGTTTAAGGCATGTTTTAATTGTTTAAAACATGTTTTTTATTAATTAAAAAAAAACGTTTTTTTAAAATATTTTAAAACGATGTTTTTTATTGAATAAAAGACATGTTTTAAAACATTGTTTTAAAACATGCCAACCCTGGTAGATACAGTAGTTTAGATTGCTCAATTATTTACTTTCATGGTGATCGGTATTTGGAATTGCAGAATTAAGTATTTAAATCAGCATTTTGTTCGATTAAGCAAGCTGCAACCCGTAAAGGTTGTTAAGAAATGGAAAGGTATGCATATTTAAGCTGTAATGATTTAGGTACAAAACAACAGTCCGTAATTTATTATGATTGCGTGATTAAACATTAAAGAATCCAGAACGGCTATTGTAGCACATTCAATCAAAGGAGTTTGTCCAGCGAAAGCTTAATTGAGGCACTTTGTCCTGGAATTTACTCATAAAAGTATGATACACAACCAGATTTTCTCCTACTTTCTTGGAGGTTGGAGCCGATGCCCAAGCCCAATCATAATCATCTGGACTTGGACTTGGGGTAGTTGTAGCAAAAGTGATCCCTCTAATTTGTCATCATATATCCACCTAAGTTGAATGAGTATAATTCGGCAATGGGCAGTATATGGGCAGAGCCTACATTTAGATGCGCAGATGCTATGACTCAAGATCAGCCTTTCATCTCAGCCTCTCCTCTCATATTCAGCCATGAACTTCGATTTTCTCCAGTTCTCAGACGAGTCTCATACACCCACGCAACTCCGGCTCTGTTTTCTCACCTCTAGCAGGGACTTGGGACCAGTTTAAGGCCAAATTTGCTCAAATTAGGGAAATGTTGGCAGTGAAGGGAATTCTGGAGAGTCCGGGGTCAGACACGGAGGAATACTACAGGATCCTGGGCTGTGATGAGAACTCGTCGGTAAATGGCCATTCCTTTTTAAAAAGGCAGCAGATACTTATACATACGTCATATGTTAATTATGGATCTGCCTGATTTCCAGGAGGATCAAATAAATGCGGAATACAAGCTCCTGGCCCTCAAGTGTCATCCAGACAAAAATTGTGGGAGCGAATCAGCCCTAGCTGAATTCCAGAAATTGCAAGTATAATACGCTTAAACAACCCTCAAATGCTTTGTGGTAGAAGTAATTGTAGTTACTTAATTTATTTCCTTCTCGTTACTTAATCCGCCTTCATCTCATGTTCATTGAAGGAGGCCCGAGACACTCTGACAGATCCTGAGAAACGACGACAATACGATAAATGGCGTCGAAGTGAAGTGAGCGTCCCGTTCAAGCAGTGGCTGGGCTTAATCAATCGCTGTCAACCCGTAAGATTGCTTAAGGAAAACTAGCCTTTTCGACCCGTGCCGGTATATATGTATTCATGGATGACTTATTTTTCTCAGACAATGCATTGGGCGAAGCCTAAGGATCAAATTATGCTGGAAGACCCAAACCGGGACCAATGGAAGACTTCTCCAGAATTAGCAGGACGTTTTGGTCAGAGCGACTCCTCAGGACTCAGTGACATTAAATGGGAATCAAGTAGGACCTCCTCTTGGGAGCCAGATAATGGTTCTGGGGTCTATAAACAGTTTAGGAACTACAAAATATAATTACTTACGGTTGTGGTCAGCGCAGTCCGTGTATTTCCAATCCTGTGTTACAAGCATTATCTCATATCTACCTGAATCTGTTGCATGATCTATAATACATTATTGTTACCTTCTTTTGATGTGATTTTATTTTTGACCTGAAGGGAGCAAATAATGTACGAGTATTGTGATAAGCAAATTCTTGGTCAAGTTATTTGTGCTCGTGATTATCTTGTTTTATCCAATGGGAAAATACTATAGGTAGAATTTCACCTGTGGAATTTCTAATGCAACAGAAATACATAGAGACAAACAACTAAGCAGCTACTGGAATGTTGACAAGTGTATAATTACCTCCATAGTATGATTGAAGACTAGTAAGGTAAATGCCCTCCTATCTGTTTAAATTCTACAGATATGAAGTGGTAACAATGTCCGTTACTTTATGCTGGATGTGCCAATTTCCGATCATCTCCGTACAGATTACATCGTGTGCGTGCTGTCCTATGTTCCTTTGAAGATCTGACATATCATTTTAATCTCATAAATTAATACTTTATTTAAAATAAACTCAACATCAAGTTTAGAATTAGAATCTGAACCCAACTCCTTTTCCCCCTTCTTGAGACAGAGTATTATAAACTTTGCAGTACTTGCACTAGTACCATCTAAATTTACGAATAACATATTCCACACCGTTCATAATAAGTTTAGCTAACCATTAAACAAAGGTTCAGACAGAAGTCATATAGTACATGTATTTTAGTGTTCCGAGGCCGAGCGAACAGTTCCTTCTTAACAACGTATGAATATGAATTAGTAAAACCTATGTATAGGTTCCGTTTTCAATAGCTCCGTCTGTTAGTCATATCACCATCTGAAATCATCACTGTAAATCACACAACTCTTGTGTTCAAACTTACGTAGTCGAATCTCCAGTAGCGGAACTAATGAGTTAAAGAAGGTCTGATTAGTCTGAACTTAGTATTGGCTTCCTGCCTCCCAAAATATAAATGCACACTGGCACTCTCCTCCATATAATCTCCTCCCCGAGATCCTAACTATTGTAAATACAATGAAGGTGAAATTAGCTGGACTAATTCCTCATCTAACTAACGTACAACGTAGTAACAGTGTAAGTCTAACTCCGAAAGTTAGTAAATAGGTACTTGTGCCTGCCCAGTAAACGTATATTGGGTTGAGCCAAGGTCTTTCGCCTTAGCTGGGCCGTAAGTGAATTGAGTGTAATATCAGGTTAAGTACCCTCTCCGCTCACTGAGCATATTCCTAATTCTTACCTAACCATTCCTAGAATATATTATTTCCCCATAGACTCCTCCACCATACTTTCCAAGATATTCCGAATCCTGTAAGCCTTAAAGGCACCAAACATTAGGGCCATGGTAGAACAAGTACTCCAAATATACACAACACGCAAGCCCTACCCTCCTACTATGTAAAATACATGTTATTTCCAGAGTCAAAATAATGTTCTAGGTAGTCTATTCCCTACAACCAACCCAGTAAGTACGAAGCCGAAGTAATTATACCTATCGTACGTATATCGCCACCTCTCATTCTCGTATTTTCCAACAGAAATTATATATCGAGGTCTGCCAAGTCAGTTTTGTTGTATCTGGGCCATATAGAATGGCGGAGTAATAAAAGGGTCGTATTGGGCTGGGGCAGCTGGGCCCGACGTGGGACCTAATAAAAATGTCTTTCAGGTTATCCGGGTCCGCCTATTGAGTTTCGGCGGGCTGCCTAGGGAAACATTTTCCCGTCCGCCAAGCAGTCCTTGTTGCTATTGTTCTCTGCCGTGTAGCCAAGATGAGTCGTCTCTCTTCCTCCAGCTGTTTCACTCTCCACCTCAACGTACTTGTCGTCGAAGTCCGACTTCTGCATGACACTCCGCTGGGCCGAGTTCTGGTGCTTGATTGCCGTTGCAATCCGCTGCCTAATAATCTTCAAGTTCTTTTTGATGTAGTCCTCGTGGGGGGCAATTTGGGTGGCCCGGAGAAAGAACTCTTCGGCCTTCAGGAGCTCCCCCTTCTGGTAGAAAATGACGCCCGTATTATGGACGGCCTGGACGTTGTCAGGCTCTATCCTCAGGATCCGCTCGTAGCAGGTCTCCGCGATCTCCAGGTCCTTGAGCGTATTAATATGTATGTCCCCGAGGAGGATGAGGCCCTTGACGTGGTCGGGATGGTACTTAATGAGTTGGTTGAGGAAATGGATTGACTCCAGCGGCCGACCCGCGTCGGAGAGGAGGAGGGCCAAGTTAAAGAGGGCACTCCGGAAGTCCTCCTTGATCGTAATGGCCTGGCGGAAGTAGAGCTCCGCCTCGGCCGTCACAAAGTCATCCATGGCCAGCATGCCCAAGTGAAAGAGGGCACGCTCATTGTTCGGCTCCCGGGAGACAAGGTTGAGGAGTCGCTCCCGGGCCACTGTGTTGTTCTCCCCTGTCTCGATCCAAACAATAGCGGAGTTGAGGAGAGCCTGCGGATGGTCAGGCTCGATCTCGAGCGCCTTGTCGAAATAAGCCAAGGCCTGTCGAGGCTTCTCCAGCTGCAGGTGCACCACCCCCAACTAGACCACAAGAAAAGAGTCAGGTCGACTAGGTATTGAGCTAGGCGTATGAGCGGCAGAGGCTTACGTTGTAATAAATATCCGCATTGTAATTATCATGAGTAAGGGCTCGTCCGTAGACTTCCAGGGCTTCCTCCGTCCTGAAACCACAAAATCCCATTTTAATCACTCAGACACTCCATTCCCTAGCCTGGCTTATGCCCGCCCTGCCTACCTGTTCATTTTTAAGAGGATATCCCCCCGATTAATGTATGCCTGCGTGTAGTCGGCTCGCATGCTTATTGCTTCTCGGTAAAGCTGATCGGCTTCCTCTAGTCTCGTCTCGTTTTTCGAGATTAAATTTGCCAAATTCAAGAATACGTTCAAGTGAGCTGGAGCTATTCTGGCCTCATAGCTTTCCCCCGGCTTCACCTTTGGGAGCAGGGACTTGGCCTTCCTGCAAAAACCCCCAAAGATCCCTTTAGACCCGGGAACGGGATGAAGAGAATCGTAGGTCCTTACCGGTAGGCATCCTCCGCTTCCTTGTACATCTTCAGATTATTAAAAGTACGGCCGACGTTAATATGGGCTCCCATGTCATCAGTTTGCACGCTATTAATGAACGAGCCAACAAGATTAATCATGGAATCAGGCCTGGTGTGCTAGTTAGGGCCGCCGGAGGGAGGGCTGGCCCGAGCTCCTTTCCACTCAACAAGGGATTTCCATTATGAGCACTTTGAGTACTTTGAAGTCAATTAATTCGTAGGGAATTGGGAAGACTAGCTACTCAGAGGAGTCCTGGGCCGGTGTAACGAGTGGTTACTGGTACACGAGCGTAGTACCACTAGCGAATATGTGGGAATCGGGCGGGATGGGCTCACATTAGGAGCCTGTAGGAGTGTTCCTGTTCGGATCTACGGATCGCCTGACTAGGGAAAGTCGGAACACAAGGATCCAATTTATACGGCCCGCATTATAAGTTCTGGCCCAACATTCCCCAGCTTAGCTTCACCAGTTCACAACGTCTCACTTTCTCTTACGAGAACATTAGCTTTAGCGCCTACGAGGGAAAGTTGAGGAAAATTTATGGTCAAGGGACAACATGGAAAACCCCAATCTGTTGATTTATCTCATTTTCGACTTCCCCACAAAAAAACTGACTTATTGGGAAAGTTTACTTCACCAAAAAAGTCTCAATATCTTTTATTTATTCGAGCCCCCTCCCCTCCATAGGCGGGTCCTAAGCCCAAACACAACTAAACAGCTTCATAGGGAGCCCTCGGATCCCTCCTACAGTAAGCCTGAGTTATGCCCCTCGGAATTTATGGAGGTTTCAATAAGCTGGGCGGGGGTTATTATTAACACTTACTCCTCTCTTAGAGTAAGTAGGCGAGGGCGGGGGGAGAGGGGGACTTTGGGCTCGGGTCCCGATCAATTGGGGCCCAGGCTGAATAATTAAGAAATGGGGGCTGGGAAGGGAATGATTATTACTTGACTGCTTTCTGGAAGTATTTTAAGGCCTCCGTGTAGTTCCCTTGACTTTCCAGAGAGTGGCCGACATTGTTCCAGAGTTTGGCATTCCGCGTGTTCACTCTGAGGCCGGCCATAAAAACGGAGTACTCTGACTCCCAGTCCTGGTTCCGAAGGTGCGTCTTGGCGGAATGGAAGGCAAGGAGGCCGGCCAGGAACAGCCAGCACCACTTCCGCCTCGCCCTGCCATAAACAGGATTCAAATATGTAGAGAGGACTCAGGCCCAGGTGGACGGAATGGGACGGAAGGACGTACTTGTTGGAGGAGTAGAGGCGCGTCCAGCCGTAGGAGACCAGCAAGCAGAACCCCATCGAGGGAATGTACAGGATCCGCTCAGCAATCACGAAGCCAACAGGGAAAAAGAGGTTGGAGGCAGGCAGGAACGGGAGGACCAGCAGTGACAGGCCCTGTAGGCACAAATTCCATTATTAGCACTAGGTAGCGGACCTCAATATAGTAAGCCGGTATCCGGTCCTATTCGCGGACTGGCCAAATTTAAATACAAGTTCTCCCTTCCTTCGGAATTCCTCATTTTAACAAAGATCGGGTTGGAAGTAGGTTGGCTATATTGTAGGCTACGTTGGGTATGGTTTGGACTAGATTTGGCTATATGGTATACAATTAAAACGAGGTTAGTTGCTTGACTATATTGTATAAGTTGAGGTTAGATTATGTTTGGGTATATGTGTATATGGCGTAAGGTTGGACTAGGCTAGGTTGGGTTTCCTGGAGAACCAAAGATATTTTAAAATTGGCCAATGCGAGCCTGGATCATGCAGCCTTCGTCTCCTCTCACCATAATAACAATGTTTGAGTGGCGGTCACTCCGTCGGAGGAGGGACTGGACGCCGAGAAGGAGGAGGACCAGGTATGTGGCTGCAGTTGCTAGGTTCCTTGGGTCAGCCCATGACTTGACGAGTGGTACGCTCTGCATGGTCCAGTCCACACATAGGTTTGATGGGAAGAGGAGGAGCCAGGCGTTGAGGCTGACCAGGTAGTTGTACGTGAGCTGCTTGACGGGGCTCTCGGCCACGGAGGCAGGATTGTCAAATCTGGGAAATTGAGTCATAGCAAGTCATAGTCCGGACTAATACAATAGTAGGCCCGGGGTCTCACTACATTAATGCCTGCCCTCAGCCGGCTCCAAGGAATCGCAATAATCACGGGACAGGGCCCGCTCAATCCATATTGGGTGGGACTCCCATTCGGGATTTAGGCTCCGAAGAGATTAGGACGGAAATGCTAATGCTCTGTTCCCCCTTCCTCCTTTTCTTCTTTCTCCCGCTTCTCTCCTCCTCAACTTAATCCGGAGAAATAGTCTCCTTTGGGGGAGCTTAGGAGAATGAAGACATTTTTTGGTCGGGGAGTGCGGTGGATTTAAATCTTTCGGTCTAATGAAGATTGGGGCCTGGGAAAAAGTTTGAGTCCTAGACACCGGCTCCCCACACATGGATCTTGAACCCACACGCCCACACCTATACAGAGCAGCTAGGGGACGCGGGCGTAGGTGCCTAGTTTATGGAATCGGGGTAGGTCTCCGGCGGGGGCGGTGGGTTTAATATCTGGGTGAGAATGAGCGGATGGGCTGGGCTTGGGCTGGGCCTGGGCTTACCGAGTGAAAACAGGGAGCTGGGATCCATTAATTGAGAGGCGTCCGAGTACGAGGAGGAGGAGTGTGAGGATGAGGGCACTCAGTCGCTGGGTTACGGGGGAGAGCCAGGGCGGGAGAGAGCCCTTGCCCCGGAGGGCAGTCTGAAGAACGTGAACAAAGTCTCGGAACCGCAACTGGGAAACATAAAAGGAACCCTGTAGTTACTAGTCACTGGACTCACTCCCTATCCCGACCACCTGCCTACTAGAGCCTCGTAATTGAGACACGGACTCACTCACCTTCTGCGAAATGAATACTTCGTACACGGCAGAGACGCCTAGGACCGTGATTCCGGGCTCTTTGCACATCATTGCCGTCAGGGCCAGGACCATGGAAACCAGCATCAGCCTCCAATCTGCAATTAGGACACCCAATACAAAATTAGACTCTGCGTAATCGACGTACTACTACCACTACCAGTTCAAGTAGGAGACAAGTTTGACAATGAATCATTTTACTTTCCCTTCTCACATGGTAGTACTAGTAAGTAGGTACTACATAAAGCTAGATAGTACATATAGTACGAGTCTTAGTACTTCATATGCATGAGAACGACAACCTGAGCAAGAGAAAATACAAATATCCGGCTATTCGGCTGGAATTAAGTCGGTTTGAGTGCTAAGCTATCAGTGAGTGTGTCGTGTGTCGTGTCCGCAGGATACATATGTAATGGAGAAGTGGGAAACTAATAAGACTCAAATCCTACTGTTGGCTCCTAAAAAGGTTCTAGACTAGACTCAAGTCCCTTCAAATATACCTTAAACTCAATAAGCTTTCTCCTACACAAAATTCGACTTAGTCAGGAATTTAGCGTAGTTGGCTGAAACTAATCGGACCTGAATTTTATACTTTCCGCTCATGAACGAATACTTGCATCTGTACATACCAGTTTGCTCATTCAGACAGTTAAACGCTAGCTGGCTCAAAATATTGACGACTCAGTAGATTCTATACTGAGGGAGAGCCCCAAAATGGGTGCTAAAGTTAAGTCAGCTCCATGGAAGTGACTTAAGGAGTTTATGCTCCTTACACCTGAATACAGAGTGTGCACATGGAGGAGAAAGCGAGAGAGAGTCCTTGTAGCATTAGTCTCTCTCTCAGGTGAAAGTATGAGTTTGTCCTAGGCCAGCAAAGCCTCCCAAGCTCATCCCAACTGTCATCAGAGCTTAGGGCTGGCCATATTTCCCCTTGATTCATTCTTTTAATACTCGGGGCCGAAATCCGGCCTGTGTGAAGGGTAGGCCTTCTTAATTAAACTCCGCCTACCTGCAGGTAGGCTTTCTTTAGAGAGAGGTATGGAATGGGGGTCCTGGGGTACAGGGCCTGGCCTATACGTCTGATGTGAAATGATGAGTTGCCCAAGGTCTTGGAGCCCAAATGTTTCCTGGAGGAGACCTTTCCGTCTCATCCCGGGGCTGAGGGGAAGGATGCTGGACAGCCGTGGCCCAAGTAGCCGTTAGGCGGGAGACCAAGGATTTATATCATGGTCATTTCCATTTATGGGGACTCCCAGGTCCGGAGTCCTGTGACAGGGGCCCAGGTTGGCAGAATAAATGATACGTGGTCTGCTAATGATATGAAAGGGAATTGGGGCTGGTGGGTCCTTGGGGACACTCCCGCCGCCCAGCCATTACTGCCCTTCTTCCCCCAACATGGACACGCACAAATCATTCCTCCCTCTCCCCACAACGTCAATTATTCCCACAGGTCATTATACTTAGGCCCGGATAGGCCAAAGACAAATTTTTAACTCTAGTCCACATCAAAAGGATCCATATCTAGGGCCTTCAGACCAGGCTCCCCTACACGCATCCAAGGCCAATTCTGGACATAGCATAGGCCCACTCTTGCCAAAGGGCACGTAAAGTCCCATCTAGTCACTCGTCCAACTTCTCTCACTGTTATTTTTCTGTTTTCCTTTTTCATTCATTTTATACGTTCAAATGTTAGTAGTTCCTGTTAGGCTAGGCTACCAATCTGTAACTAACTAGCTAATGTTGAACCTAAGCCCAAAATATTAAATAAGAAAATAGGGACAATTTCCAGGAAATGTCATGTTAGAGCGCCCAGAGTTTGACAATTGGGCGGAAGGACGGTAACGCTAGGAGAGCCTAACAGAGTTCGGCTCTAGAGATCCGGCCTGCGGTATACGGGCATTAGGCCGTAGCTACAATTGACGGATTACCCGGCTCACCCCAACCCCCCACTACTCCCTTCCAAACTCAGTTTAGGCGGAGGCCGGGTCGGGGGAATACCGCATCCAATGATCCCAAAACTTTTCCCGTAAAGCACATAAATATCTAGGACTGACTGGCCGAATTATTCCCAAGCCATTTCATTGACTCATTGATTACCTTATTGTCCCAGATGAATCATGGAGCCAATTCCTGACTCCTCAACTAGGCTCCCCCCCTACCAAGGCCAGAGCCCATCTCCTCCCGTGTCAATTGACAGCCTTAACTCTGAGTAGGAACCGCAGGGATAGTGAGTCCCTCGACACCGCTGACTAGGACTCCGGGCCCAGTAACAGGATATACGATACGACCCACATAGATTACAATATGAGGCTGGGCCGGAGCCCTAACCCCCTAACACGACCTGATTCAATGAGACTTGTAAGGAATTAGATTGGGCCAGGGACTCGGACCCACTTCCGGCTCAACTCCGCTCCCCTCAATTGTGGTCCAGGCTCATAAGACTGACTCGGACCAGCGAGTCCTCTCTACCAGCCAGACGAGCAGGCTAAGTATGATATTCCAAGGACAGGGCCTCAAGACGGGCATTCCATGGGCTCGTAGAGCTTAAGGTCCTGGGCGGAATTGACGGTGGGTGGGAGCAGGTGGAGAGAGTTAGGAGAGGGCTTTATGGAGTAAGTATTGTAAGGTATGGAGTACATTATTTTAAGGGAGCCGGAGAAAGGTCCGCCCTTCTGGCTCCGTCAGGAGTAAATGTAGTGGGAGAGGAAAGCCAAGGATCTCTAATTTGGTAGTTCCATAAAGTAGGGCCCAGTCCCATTTTTGTGTGGGGACGGGAGGGGACCCTGGCCGGGTCCATGGGCAGACCTGACTCTGTGTGAAACAACCATGAATCATACCTGTAGTCCTCCGGTGGGCCGTGGCTCGTAGGAAGGCTATAAGGCTGGAGAGGAAAGCGAGTGCGGCGAGGAGCTCGGCCCGCCCAACAACCCCAGTAACCTGTGAACAGCACAACGTTTTCAATTAGTTGGGCAGGAATGGGCCGATTAATCATGAGAACGTGACTTTGGGCGGGAGAGAGTGGGTTCCTTAGTATGAGGGTCCCTCCTTTTAAAAGACCGCCGCAGCCAGCAGCCTATTCATTGAGACCCCGAGTCTTCTCCTCGGACTTGGGAAGTGGAGAGAGAGTCGGGCCTAAATGAAGGAGTGTGAGGGAGGGAGCTCGTTTGGGGCTGGTCCTGCTGGTTAGCATGGAGGATGGATGGAATGAATCCCCAATATGGATTCTAATCAGAAAATGGGAAGAGAGTGAGAGGGGGGAGGCGGGAGAAAGGAGGAGGGGAGGAACGGGGAAATCCGTTAGATCTAATTAATTTGTGAAATTCCTTATGGGATTTGGAACGTCTTCTTAATTATACGTCGCCGGCCTAATTCCCTCAACACTAAAGTGCATTACTGTCAATATCATCAGGAGTCTTTAGTTAGGAGGAAGCTCCGAACTCGGGCCCAGCCTCTCAAGTTCTCCATAGAGAAAGCTCCCTTCCCTCCTCATGGACAAAGTCGGCCGTCCTACAATAACGCCTTTCCAAACTCCTGTCAGCCCAAAATCTCAAATAGTTCCGCATCATACACTTCCAGCGGTTCCAGCCTTCCGCAGGCCACAACCCATTTCCTCAACCCTCCTACACTATCTCTACCTACTAATAGTCCAGACCATACGGCAGGCAGGGCTATAAGGCTCCAAGTCAATTATGTACCAACCCGAAACCATTTTAAACTCTCAACAGGGTTTCAAGGCACTTGTTCTTTACAGAAATTTCCACAAGTTAGTAGCTCCTATATGTAATTTAGCCTAACTGTACTAGTCCTAACCTAACATAACCATGCTAACAATAGCCTGGCTCAATCCCATTAACCCTTACTTGAAGCTAACCAACTCGAACCGAGATATTCTTGATCCGTAGTTGCACCAAACTCCAAACTGATCAAACTTTCAACTGAGCCCTATGCTACCAAATAAGCTAGATGGACGGTTCACCAACTAGATTCACCATTTAAACCCTAAACTTAGCCTTTACATATGAGACTATGTTATAGAATATTTTCCTGACTGCGCAAATTATGATTTGAGTATTTTCGACTAAAATGGTTACTCGAAAATCTTTGAAGTATGAAATTAGGCCATAATGAAAAGTTAGATTATATTTACTGTTCTGTTAAATCAGAGTCTAACAATAATAAATCTGGGTGGGTCTTCAGTACAAAAGGCTAACTTAGCTTAAATCAAATTTAGACTAATTTTTGGAAACCAAAAAAGAGGCACTTTGAAGTGCGGCTGAGGGGAGTGGGACCGGGTCCCAGTTGACGTGCTCAAAATGTCCTAGTCCTCCATCTTTGGCTCTGAACAACATTCCGTCCCATTCCTGCGTCTCTTATCTTTGGTGGATCCCCCAAATTCCACCGCTCACCCAATAATGGGAGTTCCGGGAAAAGATTGAACTTTCCTCGGAACCCCGGACCAGCCCAACCTCAGCTGTCTAAACAGAAGAGATCCCAGGATCATCAGTCACTCCCAGCCCAATCACAATTGTCCCTTTATTAAGCCCAGAATGAATAGGATCAATGGGAGCCTCCTGCATGGAACCATGTCTCCCGCTCAACGGCCTCAGGCCTGCCTACGGAGACAGGCCGGGACGAGGACTTGATTTCCTGATGACTCCATTAAGGCTGATTAGTGCTCCGCGTCGGCCGGGCCGGAATTAGGCCTAAATGGATGAAACAATGCTCCGTTTACTTATTTAGACGGGCCGAGGAAAGGTGATGTCCTAATCGAGATTGATGATAGGCAAGGACAGGGTTTCAATTTGTTTGGCCCTCCTCCCTCCCGCATTGTAAGCGGGAGAAAGACGGGGAAAACAGAAGGAGGCTCCAGGTCCCATTCCGTACACGGGCGTAATGGATGAGTCTTCCCCCAAATACACGCGAGGAGAGGACTGGGCCCAAAGAAGGAGAAAATGCACACAAAGACCTTAGAGATTGATCATTTCATGGGAGAGGGAAAGGTAGGCCGGCGTAAGATCCTCCTTGCCTCTCGCTATGGCACACTACACTCCTTCCCATTCTCACGTCCTGGCCATGGAATTCACGGGCGGGCCAGTCCACTGTCAATTCCGGCCAGGCTTCAATTCCCTCCCCTTTTGAGCAGTAGTTGGCTGAGTAAGTAGGCCGGAATCCAGCCTCCTCCTACGTCTAGCTTGGCCTAGCCGGGGCTCCAAAGTACTGGAGTCACTGTCGCCTGGCAGCTGGACCTATCCGAGGGAGAACTGACAGGGCCGGAGCTAGCTAAACAAGGCTCATGTATTATCCCTCTATTTATGTGGGACGCATTTAGGGAAAGATTTGGGAATTGAGACGAAGGGAGGCTTGACGAGGCAGGCCTCCATGCCATTTGGAGGCCGATTAAGCAGCGGAGATAGATAGAGGAGCTTAGGGCTCGACGGCTGGCAGAAGGTGTATTCGAGCCAGCGGCCGGAAAAATCCAGGCCCCGAAAGAATGGGAACCTCCGTAATTTTCATAGTCGATTCCCTTTCTCTGATAGAACATGTCTCCGGCGTGATTAATGTCGTGTAGGCTCCCGCCTGCCCAAAAAAGGATCCTGATGATGATCACGAATTGGGAGACTTATCTGAGCCCAGCCTCCGCCGCCCCGCCTCCCAACCGATAACGGATAAATCCAGACACGGAGCCTAGAGATCTGCCTCAAGAGAGTCCGGGTAGCGCCTTGGAGGCCCAATTAAAACCCGCTCCCATTATCATTCTCAAAAACATGGTGGGCTCCACTCGGTGATCTCTCTTCTTTTGACATTATTTGTTTTCTGCCGGCCGGCCGGAGCCCCGAACCCCTCTCCACCATTGCTCCCTTAGTTTCTAATATAATTTAATAGGAGGGCCGGAAAAGGTATAAAAGTTCCAAAAGGTTTAAAAGTTGGACAATCGATTAAGTTTTTAATTAAAGTGTCAACAGCCGAAATCGTAAAATCTCCCAGGCCGCCCAAATTTTATATTCTCCCAGGCGGGGAAAGTAGTGGAGGGCCCGGAGTCTCGGGGGGAGACGAATCATTACTCTCCTCCAGGGCCCATCTATAACTTTTCCTTCCTCCACATAAACTTGTCTGGTCTGTAAGTTATATTTTTATTTAATTTATTTGAGCCTGTGAGTGATTTGGAGGGATCGGAGTAATAGGGCCCCCCAAGCCCGGCCCTCGTAAACATGGCGGGGAAAAAGGGCTTAGTTGGCAGAGAGAATGGAAAAGTTTTTCCCGAACCCAACTAAGTTGGTAAAGTGAGAGTCGAAGGAAGTCAATATGAGTTTAGGGGGCGGGAGAAGAAATTTGAAGCATGTGTTATTGTGAGAGAGGGGAGGGTGGGCCTGGCCCTCCGTCCAGCCCACTTCCTAATTCTCTAAATTAAGTCCACTCATTTCATAAGGTAATTGTGAAAGTTGGGCAGAGCCGAGGGAGGGCTGAGGGAGAGGCGGGCCGGCGGGGGCCTTTGTGGCTCTCCCAGAGGAAGAGACACATGTTTGACTCGAACAAAGTAACAAACAAGCATTGAGTAGGATTGGCACTTTCGACTTTCCTCTAATCCTCATGCCCATCAGATAAAGGCTTTCTTTGTGCCCGGAGTGCAGTGGAGCGGGAAGACGGGGCCTCTCAGCCTCATCCCACACTCCCATCTCCATAGAGCCCGCCGTCCTACTCCTCCGCTCTAAATAGACTCCCTAATAAGCCGACCACCGGCCCCACAGGGAAACTACCCTCTTACCAACGACGGAATAGGACACGTAGCCCATAAATTCCTCAACTTGAGGTGACTCACGAATTTCCATAAGGATCATCAGCCAGGCCCGAGTCTCAACTTACGTCAATCTATTACATGAGGAGGGAGGGCCGACTTGGGGGACTCAGGGCCGTCCGTGGCCTCTCCCGACTCGGTGCACAGGCACAGGGCCGCATTGGGAAACATGAAACTACATTTACGTAAGCCAACCTAATCGCCGCGTTTGTAGTACCTCTACTTCTTTTTAAACGAATGCTTCCAAGGGATCCAAGTATTCGACTACAGGGGCGCATATGTCCGGGAACTGATAAAGCCTTGTAATTACGTAGACCTTTATGCAGGAATTAGGTAGAACTGGGATCGGGTTCCGACATCAAGGCACTACTTGGAACAACGAGTGAGGTGGTGATGGTTGGGGGTCCCATGCATAGGGCCTTTGCTGGGTAGTGACGGCCCTGGTGACCGATCCCGCCGCTGCTGCCTGTGAGAGTGAGTCTCTTTCATCTCCCTCCCGCCGGCCCTAGGAGGAAGGAATAGGGGGGAAGTGATAAGAGTGAAAATGAAGTCGGTTGGGCTGGGACAGGATCTCATGTCCAACCCAAAGCCCACAAGGGTTTCTCGACACACGCCAAATTCATCCGCTCCCACCGGGCACGGCTTCTGACTCTCATCCGCCCTCATATGCTCTCCGTGGTCACCAAACCGCCCAAGTTGAATAACCCCAAGAAGACCAGGCCCACGCTCTCCTACTTCCATATTTCAGTAGATTGGTCCCCAGCAGTGGTCCCGTCAATTACCTCCGGCGGCACTCCGTCCACAGTGTCCCAACTCAATCCGAACCAACCTGTCCTAAGCCAGGGTTGAGAAGGCTCTTGGACAGCAGAGGAAGGGATCCCGGTTCCAAGTCCTTAGGTCAGGAGTCCAGCAAGTCGTCTGAGTCGCCCTCCTCAGACGTCTCCTTGGCCTGGTTAATGACTCCGACTGTGACTGAGCGGGTCCTTGTCCGGAATTGTCAGAGCCGAGAGGGGGAATAGGGGAATGGCGTGTCCAGTTGATTTCTGGCCGGAGGAGGAGTGGATAAGTCATAGTGGGCTTCGTGCGGCTAAGTCCAGTGAGTCCTCAAGTAAAACACATTTGAAGGTGTCACGCCATGTTAGGAAATAGTCTGGGCCCCTGACAACTCAGGGGGAATCCAGTCATTTTCCCGGGCCCGGTCACTCCTGCCCGCCTCATGAGATAAGAGAGTTAGGGAGCGGGAACCATGCCGCGGGAAAATCCACTTAACTCACACCTCCCCAACGCCCAGGCCCCTCAATCACTATTACTTAGCCCGCCGACCTCCCGCCCTCCCCCATAAACATAAATGATAAACATTTCTGGGGGCTCTCTGAGGAGGGCTCAGATCAAAGGGAGGGGAGCCAGGCGGAAGGAGGAGAAACACTTTCTCCCGCCCAGCTCAACATCCAGAATGATCCCAAAGTCTAGAATGGGCAGAGCAGGGAGAGAGAGATGGATGCATTAGGCCAACAAAAATATTTTGACTCTAAAACCCTTTCCCTTAAATCCTGCATAATTTATTTTGATGGCTTCCCACATGATTTGACGTTTACGGGAGAGGAGAGCCGCGGAGCGGAGCCAGGCCCTACATTCACAACCCCACAAAGCCCGCCTACACTTTTCCAATTATTCCGAAGCCTAGCTCAATACACTCACTATCTGTCCCTCAATCCTCGACCGGAGTCTATCTAAATGGCCCTAGCGGAATCAATGGCCATCATTCAAGACCACCAACTAACTCCCATATTACCCCAAAGAAAAACCAACTTCTCAGTTCTCCGAAACCTAACCTAACGTCAGCCAACCAAACCTAACCGAACCTAAGTTCACCAAACCTAAACTAATAAGGTAGACTGACTTATCCGGTCCTGTCCAACCCCACCTCCTCCATCCGCATTATCAGAGAGGTTGGTTTTGGAAGTGACTAGACCTTGAGATGATCAATTGACAGAAGAGCTATAGGCCCAGAATTGCCGGCCTACGCTCTTAATATTATTAGGATTTGTGTCCTTTAGGTCATCCCTCATCGCTCTCTCCCTCCTCAATCCGAACTGCATCCAATGGAGTAAATAGTTTAATGTAATCTTGGAGAAAGTTGGTTGGGACATGAATCTTGGTTAGACTGACGCTGACCCGTCCTCCGGAGTCCGGCCGAGCCGACCAAAGAATTGAACTTTGGCTAAGTAGTAGGGGGCCTAAGTCTGTTATCCAAAGTATAAAATGTGAGGCCGAGTCCGGGCCGGACTAAGTAAAATAGACTTTTATTGTTCGTAATTAGAATAGATGACTAGTGTAAATCTCTGCTCAAATTATCCTTGCCCAATAGAGAGCGGGCCTGGTCCGTATCTCTCCGTTCACCCAGCCAGGAGCCGGTCTTAAAATAGACAAATGAAGCGGGCTGTGACGCTCCCCGTCCCATTCATAGCTTTCTCATCTCTCTCTCTTCCTATCTTCCCATCTTCTCATTTGGGCTGAGCTCCTTCCCCTCTACCTCCCCACCACCAGGAGCCTACGTATGTTCGGGAATCAGGGGAGCTGAATCCGGAATTCCCTTCCATCCCAATTCCCACCAACCACCGGAGGGTCATGTTCAGGCTCCAAGACTATCTCTGCTCTCTCTCCTTACTCCCAAACTCATTTGCCAGGAGGGCGGGCGGCTGCTGTGGTCGGGCCTAGCTAAGCACACAACAGAATTGACAGCTCTCGGCTACCCATGTATCTATCTAGCTAAAGAGAGGAACGGAGAAAGTATCACTCCCCGTCTTGGCAGGCTCAAACTGAGCTTGAGGAGGGCCCTAATATTATAAGAGCCTTAATTGCAGGGATCCCAGAGCCCCCGTCACCCGTCTCCCCTCACATCTTGTAGTAATAATGAAATGCCCATTATATCTTGTCACACGTCAGGCCCTCCGCTCCCCCTCCACGACGGGTCTGGAGAGAGCAGGCTCCCTAAACGTTAATCAATTTCAGAGATATTAGAGAACAGGCAGGCTGACAAATGCATACTTTCCTCTCACTTTCCCTCCCGCTTAACCTCTCGCTCCCTCTCACTTCTTCAATTATATTTGACTACGGAGACTCGGTTAGGTAGGGAATATACCTATTTCTGATAGGAAGGGGACCTTTAATTGTGTGGATTGGAAAGGACGGCTGAGCCCGTGCCGAGTTGGGAGGGTCTAAATGGAGCTTATTGGGGCTGGGCGGACGGGCCGGGGGTCCCCGGTGTTCCTAGAGGCTGGGCGGGTAATGGATGAGCCTGGCTTGGGAGGAGGACAGTGCTTAAGTGACGGGCCCGGCTAGAATATATTGGCGGAGGGGAGGAAGACAATATTGGTAGACAAGGAGGCGGGAGAGAAAGGTACTCAGATGGGAAGGAGAGCCTCATAAAATATTTCTCCGAGGACTTATCCGCATCAAAAATATATAGAGTTCATAAAAAGCAGCTGATGTTTGAGGGGGAAGGCTGGGCCTAATCTCTTTTCCAATGTCCCGTCTCCACGTAGCAGATGTCCCAGAGTCTCCAAAGACAACGTCACCCACATTCAGGCATCAGACCCCGGCTCATCATTCTCTCTGGACCAACAGAGGTGCCCACTTTCCATATCAGAGCAGGCTCAGAGCACAGCAAAACATCAATATGGCCGGGACTTTAAACCTACGGAGTTGACCCAGTAGGACCTGGCCCTAATTCGGATAGCTAGGGCGTCAAATGATCGGATTTGGGCTGGGAGAGACCTAGAGACTCCCGCTCCGCGCTTGAGAGGAGAACAATGGGCAGGCAGTTGAGCCCCTCGACGTGTTGATACATTTTCGGAATCATGTTTACCTTCCAATTATTCTCTCCCATTGTCCGGACCCGGAATATGAGGATGACAGGCGGTATGAGGGAATTCCATAGAGAGAGGAGAGACCAAGGGCTTCCGCAGGAGACTCCAAGTCCAAAGAGAATGGAAAGTTATTCCATATCTCCGGACACCGAACCACCTGCATTCCGAGCCTCAAGAATGATTTATATCAGCGCTAATTAAATTTCCTACACCAAATCAAAAGCCACGGAAAGAATGGGGCACAGGCTGGGCAGCAAGAGCCTGGCGGAAACAAAATGAGCCAGAAAATGGACTTTCCATAATGGAATTTGATCCAACAATTTACGGCCAGAGTCCTCCCACTTTCTCCAGGCGTGTCTATGTCTATGGACATTTCAGTTTCAGCGTTGCTTCAAAAGTTCCTGTAATGAATTAGTTACTGCAGAAGTACCCAAAGTTCAAGGACTTATTAGGCTCCTACTCTTTGAATTGAAATCTATTCCTATTTAAATTCAGGTGTCTTACTTCCGGTTTCATTACTACCTAATTGATTTTTAAAGTATCTATAGAACATGTTCTTAGAGTGGAGAACTTTTGACCGTAACAATTGTTTTAGCATAGGTCCAAAACATTCCTAATTCTCTCCTAATCACTTGGGAGTCTATTGAGGAAAAGGAATGACTTGGTCATGAAATGGCATGCAGTAGAATTTAATTTAAAGGCCTAGGTAGTAAGAATCCTCAATATAAATGGTCATTATTTAAATGAGGCCCGATGCCAAGTCAAGATCACGCTCAACACGGGACATTATTGTCTACGGAGCTGGGCTGAGCTTAAAAGAAAAGAGGTAGTATGGATAGGGGAATCGCATGTAAAATCCGGAATATTCCCTCCTGAACTCCATGTTCGGACCACTGACTTGTTTATCTGATATGAGTACTTGGTTCGGAACCCGAGCCCTCCCTTGAAACACGCATCCGAATTTAAAAGGAGCGGCTGGGTTCAAGTCGTTGGGCTTGTTTATTTAGGGGATGGAGGGCCCTGAAGGCTCTCCGCCCGCCCGCCCGCCGCTTCCCCCTAATGACAGACAGGCCGCTAATAACAATAAAAAGGCCGAGCGAGGGCTGAGTAATTGATAAAATGTTTTCCACTGTTTCAACTGATGTCCGATAACCAACTGTCATATAAATCCCTCCGCGGCCCAAGAACCACTTCGGCCGCCCGTACTCGAGCTACAATTTTCTATTAGGAGAGGAACTTAAGAGTTCATTTCCAAGATTGAAGTCATAAAGAAGCTAAAAAAAAAAGGCTCGTGTGGGGGAGAGCGAGGGGAGAGGCGGGCGGTAGGCGGAGTCTTATCGGATCCCGGCCAAGCCTGGGGAAGCCCGTCTGCTGGATGACATACCGCTAAATTTGATGATTGCGTGCCAAGAGAGCAGGCTAAGTCCTGGCCCAGGTTCGGGAGAGACAGAGGATTGAATTTATTCCCTGGCCAGTAGTAGGGCGGGCGGAGGAGGAAGGAATAAACCCGGGATTAGGCTCCTTGAGAACACCTAGCTGGGCCCAACAAGTTTAGTGCCGTTTTATTGGGGGGACACTAATGAGAGATGATTGGATAAGAGTGATTATTAGGGAGCCCACCTCGGCAGACCGGCGGGAGCGGAGGGAAGTGGACCAAGTGGAGAGGGCCGGCCTCCTTGGCATAATGGTGGTGGTCGTAGGAGAGGGATGGAAAAATTCCTATTTTATTATTGGGCCTAGGCAGGAGTCCTAAACGGTTTTCACATTAGAGACTTAATGTTGCCGTTAGAGGAGAAAGTCCCGAGCCTGTCAGGCCGTCCTACTAAAATTTCACAGTGTAATTAAGTGGGGGCGGGGCTGAGGGGCTCCAGACGTTCTGCTGACGGGGCTCGTCCAAGGGGAAGGCCCATCAAAGTTTATAGGCCCACATAAAGCCCATGTCAGATCGTTCCACATGCCTACTTTCTAAATTAAAGGGAATATCGTCATACTCTTTGACAGGTTGAAGGAGCCCGAGCCTACTGGTTCCCTTCTCATTTCATTACGCTTCTTTTCCCTCTCTAAATGAAAAGTCTCCCCTACATCAAATGATACTATGTATGATGACATGGACTCATCCCCGTCCTTACGAGTTATGTACCGTCCCACCCGCCGCCGCCGCGCCGCTCCCTCACTCCAATATCCTCAACTTCAATCTAATTCTTTCCCGGCCTTCCCTTCTAATCTCCGCTCCCGGGATCCGTCCCAGGCCCATACACACTTGAGGCCTAGCTCGGCCGACAGCTACAACAGGAGTGGGCTTGAGGCAATGGTTCGGGAAAATTGAAGACGGAAGGTTATAATGACACGTCCTGGAAATAGGCCCACCCTTTCACTTGTCGGCGAGATGGGGAACAAAGGGCGGGCAGATTTCATAGTGGGCTGGAGATCTGGAGTGTCACTTAAGAGCCTGACTCTTCCCTATCAGAAGTTGTGAGGGGCGGGGACTAGCCTGACCTCTCCCGGCCAGCCTCAAGGTGCTCGACAAGTATTGAGAGGAGTCTTGAGCCCTCATTCCCCAGTCATGGGCCTAATAAGGGGGCAGTTGGGATTAGAATCCAATAAATGGATTTCCTGTTCCTTAAGTGAGGTGCTCGGACCAACTCCCCGTGAGAGAGTAAACAGGGAGGTGTGTGGGGACATGGAACTATCCGTGTCAGTACACAGAGAGGTGTTCCCTCCCCAATTGAGCAAAAGTGGTTTCTGAGACAGACTCTTCAGGACAGAGCCGAGAGGGGCAGGAGAAAGCCCGACTCGTATTGGCAGGCATGTTCAGTCAACAAGGAGACAGGAAGAACAAACCTTATTAATACGCCCGTCCAGACTCAACCCAAATTCTTTAATCAGAGACAGGGCACTTTGTAATGGGTTGTCTGAGGACGGGCAGAGGCAATACCAATCTAAGGGCTCTAGGCTCTTAAAAGGTCCTCAACCCATGTCGTAGGCTCCCCAACAGTTCATCCTTCTCGGCTCTGGAATACTCATTTCGGACAAGGATTTTTGCAAGTCCGCAAGTTCAGGCTCTTACCTACATCTTCAACCGGTTAAACACTAAATTGGGTTTATGCATAGTTATATATAGTAGCGGGCGTTTGGTTTGGCGCATTCAACACGTTAAATTTAGTTAAGTTAGGCTTCAAAAACTTTGAACCAAAATAAGAAGTGAACCTTCATCAACTCAAGTAATATTTCATATTTCTTAGTCAAGTGAAGTGAGCAACGTAGCAATTCGCGACTCGGGAATTCGGCAAACTTTCCCTCAATCCTTCTAACGCTTAAACGCGGTGTTTCTATAGGAACGTTTAAACACGTATTGGTAGGCATAACTTGGGTTTACAAGCAACTATATCACATCCCCGCCCCGCTATATGTCTGATTTAGGCATTTTTAACTTTTGGAGCTTCTGTGAAGCTCTCCATGCATCGTGGAGGGATGAGTCTGTAGGAAATAGAACCCAGGCCTTTTGTCTCTCTATCCTTATTACGATTACTATGTTAATTAGGTTTCGTGATGCCTGGAAGGGAGGAGTCCGTGGAAGGATGGATCGGAGTAGCCCAGTCACGCTCCAAGAAAAAGTATTCTATAAATAGGAGAAAACTTACGGCTTCAGTATGTATGGGCTGGACTGCGAATAACATTCCCGCAACAAAGCTCCCGAGCTCTGGTAAAAACATTGCACAAACTCTGGAAGGAAAAAAGAGAGCTGGTGAGTTAAGGGCGGACTGTCTACTGTCTCAGGCCTAGGCCTTCCTTCCCTCCCCGACTTTCCATTTTCCATAAGATCATTTTTCATTCCCGGCCCAAGTCATCTTTGAAAGATGAAAAAGTGAGAAAGGAGACTTAGCGTAGTCCATATAAAGAGATACAGTCCCCGCCGCCCGTATTAGGGAGTCTAAAATATTTAATAGAAAATGTGGGGGGCCTTACCTATAGTAGAGTGTGGAGACCATGCTGTGGAGGAGCATATTTACGAGATGATAGCCCATTGGATCCAATTTATCCAGAAAGTAATTTAATCTGAAGGTTAAAACTGTGAAGGGCCGATAGGATTTATGAGAGATTTCCTGCAAGAGAGAAGAGAGGAGCATTATGAGAGGAGGGAGCCTTCTTGGTCGGCCAGCGGATCCCCCAACTTTCCCCGGATTATTAACGAGGCTCGGCCATTCAAATGAGGGGATGAGATGGATCGGACTCTGGTCCACTACGCACCAGCCAGGCAGGCAGGCTCAGAGTTCCCATTGAGGCCTGGACTCAACGCCGCCGCCGGCCCTTTCATCTTCCGACGTGAATGGGCGGCTGTTTGGAGAGTCGGGCTCCAAGGACATGATATCCACAAATGATGGAGTCCGGAGTGATTGAGGAGTACTGTGTCCTGGGTATGTGGGGAACACGTTGGTGAATGAAAGGAAGACAGGAAGACATATGTGTCAGAGCGGAGGAGGAAGCATAACTCCCCGAACCATGCACTATCGATTGAGGCGGATTCCCTCCACACCAAATTCCCGACATTTTTTCATCTGCCATTTAAGAGCACATCAGGCCCAGGCCCATCAGCTCCATTTATCTCTATCTCTACTCCGCCGCTCATTTTCATCTTTCCAACCCTCCTTACCATTTCCGCCATACATACTGGCCCAGTACAGACTACAGGAGGGGCAAGACGGGAGTCCCCAAGAAGAGCAAATACCATCACACTTTCAGTCCTCACTATAATTGGGCCCGCCCCGAGTCCCCGTAAGTAAACTTCAAGCACTTAACCCATACTTTTGTCTTTAACAACTCATTCAACTTTTAAATCCTCCGGCTATAAAGCTCCAGCCCTTCCAACCGCTCCCACTTATCCACCTTCCTCCACTCCCCAAAAATGTATTACTACGGACACCGAATTTCCATAGAAGGGCCACAATATTACTTTTCAGTTGGGGAAAGACTTTAAGCCTGCTAAGCCCTGGACTTTGGACTCCAGTTCCCTGTCAACTACGACCAAGACCGGAGTCCTGGCAGTTCTGAATGGATCCCATGCCAGGGAGAGGTCCCGAGTCCAGCCGGCTTGTAGAGTTAAGAATGGCCTATAATTAGGGTTGGAGGTCCCCAGTAAGTGTTGAGGGCATAAGGGTCCGAGGCTATGTAAAGGCTATCATAAAAAGGGAGATGGATGAGAAGGAGAGTCTGGGCATATATTTTTGGGAAGAGCGGCTGGAAGGGCAGGGGCCTCGGGATTGGCGTAGGAAGGAGGCAAAGGTCGTAAATAACAAGATGAAATTGGAATTTTTGGTGGAGGAGAGAGATTTCTCTCTTTCTCTCCGGTTCCCTTTGGGCCGGGCTTGGGAGGGTCCTTCCTGGAGCATGAGATGTCAAAAAATTCAGGGAATTCGTCACGTCGACTCCCCACAGATTAAAACAAGAATACAGGCCTAATGTCAGAGGGGCTGAGGGAGGTTGGGGAAGATTGGGCTCCTCATCGTTCTCCTGAGCCCTGGTGGCTGACAGGAGGCGGAAGGCCCAGACCAAGACATCTTGTCCAACTTTATATCCGACTACCTTGGGAAATATCCTACACTTCCGACCCGCCTCTCGCCCAACCACTTATTTAGGCTGGCTCCGGCTCCATTACAGCCCCAGTCCGGCCCAGCATCATCGTCTTCTCCCCATTACTTTTTTAGGCCCGGGAGCCAAATGCATAATTGGATCCCGCCCTGCCTGCTCCGCTTCATAAGAATTTCAAGAGGCCCGGCCTCGGACCTGTTACGAGTCCGCAGTTCCCTCTTCCAGAGAGCAGGGAGGACTGGGCTGGACCGTGGTGGTGGTGATGGCAGAGGAAGGGAAAAAGAATGTGAGGGTACTTGAGTGAGTCCGGGGCCCAAAGTGCTGGTGGGGAGGGCGGAGAGTGAAAATTGATCCAGAAACTGGAGTGCGTCAACAAGCGGGCTATGAAATGGGCTTTCAACAACACTTACACTTTCCCTAAAATTGATACAAGGAGATCCAGGGGAGGGTCCAAATTGCATTAAGCTCCTTCTTCTCCACAAAAATTCTTTCTCTTCCTCAGGTACACGTACTGAGGTCCCCGGCCTAACTAGTTTAACTCCGGCTCGGCCCTACTTTCCGGGCGGATGGGTCCAGGGACACCTAATGTGGCACGGACCAAAAGAACGACAACATTCGGCCTCTTAAGGCAGGCAGGGCTCGTAACATGAGTCCTCCACCGTAACCATGTCCCACCCTTAGCCGCCCTCCCATGGAAACCGAAGGCTCGGGCACCTCGGCCGGATGGATATGGAGTAGGCGGAATTGAGCTCGAACTGCTAGGTGGTGGTGAGTGGGGACCTGGCGGCTTGTTAGAGTGAGAAAGGCGGAAGAAATAAGGAGGGTGCAATCCGAATGTCGCAGTGGAACATTATCCAGCTCATTTATTCCTTCAAGTTCCTTTCCCTTTGTACAGGCGAGGCCCAATAGTAAGTTCCCCTGCTCTCCGCTCCTCCACCCCACATATTTCTTCCACTTTCTCTAACGCCATTTAACCATAGGCTGGCTGCTAGGAAGGCCCTTCCTACACTCCGCCAGTTAGGCCCCAATTTATTTACTCTCCCTCCTGTCATTACGATGGCCAGGCTCGTAAACCAGACTTCCAGTCCGGATGGACCCAGTCCATCTGGAGGATAATAAGGCAGAGGCATTATAATAAGTCGGGATCCGGAGCCAGGAGGGGACATTGTGCGGGGAAAGTCGGCTCTTAGTCTATTAAAAAGAATGTTTCACCTTTACACCAACATAACACATTCAACCATATTACCCACAATTGCTTGTAAGATCAACTATCAACGCTTCTCACGCCTTCAAACTCTTAATATGGGCATACCAGGTGCATTCGTAACGGATGCTAACCTCGCTTAAGCTTCCGCAGGAGGGAAATAAATTATAGAATTCCCTGCATTTGACTCACTATACTACATTAAGAGGTGGGAATACGCCTCATTTCAGACCTGATGAGAGCCGTTTCCAACTTTAGGAGCTAAAATCTACATTTCAGGTATTTTGTGGAAGACCGGCATCCACGGCACCCAATACCAGATATGTCCATGATCTAATCTGACCGTTCTATCATATACTCTAATTAATTGGATTACACGTTTAAATCCAAATTCCGATAAGGCTGGATATGTTCGTTATGGAATGTATTGATTTCACCTAAAAAGCCTTATTATTGCTCGAGGCTGTAAAAAAAAAACATTTTATTTATATTTTTTCTACACTACTGTTGGACTTGAACTAAAGGAATCATACAAAGACTCTGGATAAGAAACGCGCCCTTAAAGTCAAAATCTGATAATTTGGGCCATTAGTAGTTATGCCTCAAAGTAAGTACGCTACATAATCTAGTTCTAAAAGTAGTCCGTATGTTTGACAGAGCCTTGAAAGCGTTGGTAGGCTTGAAGAGGTGGAGGGTGGGCTGTTATGATGAATGGTCTAAGGTTAAAAGTCCGGGGAGCGGCGTCTTATTAGGAGCCAAGGCGATTAAAGTCTCAAGTGAGCCTAGTAGTACATAGTAGGGTTGGTCGTAGGAGAGATTAGGAGGGAGGATATTCCGCCTGTCACTCTCTCCGCTCTTTTCTTCCCACCGGATAATTGGTCTCCTTAATGAGTGGAGCACGGAGCCTGTCACTCCTCCGGACCCGGCTAAACAAGGCTCCGTGAACTGGGAAGGGCGGCCTCTGCTTCTTCCAAGTTCCCCCTTTCTTCTCCTTTTTTGACTGTGGCGGAGGCGGGGATCATTATATATTCACGTAATCTTTACCGAAGAATTTGGTCGGAATTGAGAGGGTGGTGAGATGGACTCTTCCTTCCCGGCCGAGGAGAAAGTCCCTCTGCCTAGTCCTGAAATAATCGTCTGGGCTGGGACTTTGTAGTTGGGTGAAGCCTGTTGGGACTGCCCGAGCCCAGCTCACAATTTAGAATTCCGAGGTAGGACGAGAACATTAGGCCGAGGCTCCTGTTGACTCTGCTGCCTGGAGAAAGGGAGCCGAGAAGGAAGAGTCCTCTCCTTACCTTTTCCCTCCTCGAATCTAATTCTTAACTTTTTCTCCGCGGCGGCCCCACCGTAATATTTCCCCTCCCGCAAACAACTATTTTGCATGGGCCCGAGGAGGGAGAATGTAGTGGAGAAGGACCAAAGTATCTTCCTCTCCGCAGTATCTCAGTAGTGTCCTTTGTCATATAATACATTATGCATTCCTGGGCCGGGCGAGGGGCTCCGGGACTTTCCCCATTATTCCCCCCACCCTCTCCTTTTTTATTTAAAAACTCCAGGACAGTTATTCTCCTTTTTATCTCCTTCACAAACTCAGGCTCTTAACTACTAAGATTTCCCGCGGAATTACGAGCCAGAAGCAGCCGGGGCCGGGAGGGCCGGCGGGCTCTCAACTTTAGGCATAATTTCACCTTCCCCGCAGGGAGAACTAATCCCGGAAATGAGAGGCAGTCACAAAGAAAATTCAATCTCATTAGCCTGTCATCTCCAATATCGTCTCCGGCCTCCCCAGCCCCTCAGATCTCACTCAGGCGGCCCCAAATTTAATTAGGCCTACTTTGGACGGGTTAGATGGGACTGACCCTCCACCCCGGACTCTCCCTTTCAAATGAACCTTGGGGCCAGAACGCCGGCAGCCTCATGAGAGGGACACAATTTATCCCGTGGACCTGAGCCACCACTCTGTTGATTCGGATGCTCAATGAGGCGACATACGGTAGGGACTTCGTACCTATCAAGGATGGAGGCTCAGAGTCCCGAGGGAATAGGGAAAAGTTTCCTCAAGCCACTACCCCCACCTGGTAGTTTATATGTGCATTTCTAATGGGGGCTCAAGATATATGACACGACCCGCAAACCCGCCAAGTAAGCGGAGGAAGAGGAATAAGATGGATCAGGAGGACTTAGCCTATTCAATTGGTAGAAGGCAGTAGGCCCTGTTCCTAGGGACAACGACCGGGGCAAAAATAATTACGGCTCTCCCAGTTCCAGACCTCGAGTTTCGAAAAGCCTTTCTTCCTCCGAACAACACATAATGAGGATTGGGGAGTGGAAGAACAGAAGAGCTCTGACTGAGCAAGGCACAGAAATATGACATGTGCGTGTGGCCTAATAAGCTCATAGTCTCCCACCGCCACACGGTTTCCCTCCATTCATATTTTATGCGGACTCGGGGATCCGCTGGCGTATGTGACCGACTCACCTCGACCTTCGGTCAACCCGGACCTTACCTTATGCATGGGAGAGCCCCAGTAGTCGTTGAAGAAGAGGTTCCGCCAGGGCGTATGAGGCCTCAGGTCCTTATTGTCCTTAATTGCAGAAATGTCGTCGAACACGAACCCGCAGCTAAGACTGTTGTAGTAGCAAAGGACTGTTGTGAAGATGATGAGGGTGGCGTAGACCTTCCGGAGTCCCATCGTCTGGAAAAAGAAAGGAGAAAGTGGAATTAGGAGCAAGGAATAGATCCGTTCCCTCTGAAGCCGGCGAGGCTCCCACACGCAGCCTGTAATTGAAAATCAATGCCCCTGTATTCCCAATTTGGGGGGAGACATGAAGTAGGTTAGTCATTTCATGAGTATTAGCATGTGTGCGGGATTGGGGCGATAAAGGGATTGGGATTTTGGGGGTCCTTCCCATTTCCCGCCTTGTTTTCCTTCCTCGGTGAGTTCCCGCGGAGATAAAATCTTTTCAGAGCCTGTCCTCCTCCGTCGCCTTCTTGGCCGGGACCTGCATGACTCCCTCCCATTCCTTGGAAGGGAAGTCCCGGCAGGCCGGAACGGGGCTAAGGGGACGGAGGGCACGTTTAGGGGGCCTAACTGTTTTCTCAAATGCCAAAGCCCGTGGGTACGTCGGGCAGTGTGTGCCGGCGGAATATCAAATAAATACGCCTCACTACCTGGCCTCCCCAACCGCCCATCTACACGGGGAGTTCTGGCGGGCTGCCGAGAGAGGAAAATAGAAACTTCCCCCTCCTCATAAATACTTAAAAATGAAATGGACTCAAAGGAGTGCTTAAGGGTTTAGAATTTATGCCAATTTACATAACTCAATAATCGAGGAGTCCCTCCTCGGGAACCCTCTCCTTTGTCTCATTACCAGACTCTCCTCCCTAATTAATGTACACATCCCAATCTTCCAAGATTCGGAATTAAAAGGGGGGCCCTGATCAAAGGGGGAAAGGATTGAGGCCCCACTCATTCTTCTTGTCAACCTTTACAGGAAATGAGGGACGGGAGAGTACTAATAAGTTTATTCCTGGAGGGACCAAATGGTCCCCATGCCTAATGGGACCACCTCTCCCTAATATTGTTTGAGAGAAAGTGGAGGACCCTGGCTTGTTCGGGAAATGTGAGAGCTGAATGTGAAAATGGTAGATTGAGCTTGAGTGGAGTGCCGGAGCTGGGGCCTGAATGGTTTCGAGAGCCAGAAATGAATAAAGAGGAGGGAGAGCCGAGGGTTCAAAGACGGCAGGGGAAAAAGTTGGAGTAGTCTAATTCCTTTTAGGATTAACTCATTAAATACCAAGGTGAAGACTCCGATATTCATTAGCGTCAGAGTCAGGCCCAGGCCTCCACAGGCTGGAGAGACTCGCCGGGTACTTCCTGGCCCGGATGCCAGTTCCATCCATGGAGCGGTTCGGAGGAAGGCACGCCTGGGTGCACGGACGAACCCTTCTTGAAATGTATGCATGATACATTACCGCCCTTAACAATTGAACCTTGATCCATTAACGATCCTCCACACCTCATTAATTTTCTTCCCGAGAACAAGGACCCAACCACTCACGGCACTAAAGCGGCCCCCACTTCAACTTTCAATCTTCCCAACCCCTTCAGTCCTCCTCCCCTTTGATTATTGAGGGAAATGAATTTTGGAGTCCGGACTCTGGGCCCATATTAAAATTAGAGATGATCCACTCTCGGGGAGACCTGGTGAGGCGGAGTAATGGGGGCACAAGATCTCTCTATGTATTTAGGCAGAGATCCATTATTCCCACCGTCCGCCCTCCTCCTACTCTTCTTAATTGAGAGATTGATGAGAGGCCGAGGCTGGGTGTATTTTTCGAGGAGGGCCCGTTGCTATGTACTCAGACTCCCTCCCTTCCCGCCGCTGCTGGGAGCCTAAGCCCGCAAATCCGCTCGTCCACCAGCATGATTCATAAGAGGACCAGGATCGGAATCAAATGAAGTCCCTCCCCTGCCCAAACCCAACTCCTTCCACTCCTCTGCATTGATTAAACCTTCCTCTAATTCAGACCGAACAAGGAAGAGTAAACAGAATACAGAGCACAGGACCAGTGTGTAAACATGTATCTAGCCGGGGATCCCTTTCCCTGATTAGAGAGACCATTTTTTCTCTTCTGACTCGGAATGATCTTTTGGTCGGGTCCAGAGCCGGCAGAACCAGACAAAACTATTCCCATTCACGGCTCCCACTCACTCTACTCTACATATTGTCAAGGAGGAGTATCGACAGGGCTCCAAGTCTCCAGTTACGACCAACTTATTTAGTCCTACTTTCCTCCCACTATTAAATACAGTTCAGCCGCCGAAATGAGGAATTTGAGACGGCGGAATATGGATTATGAGCCCGCCGACTTAAAAGCAAATTGGAAAGTTTGGGCGGCCTGGGCAGGCAGCTCGTTGACGGGGGGACGAGGATCCGAATGATGGAGAAAGAAAAAGTTGGGGAGCTGTAAAACTTGTTGTTCATATGAGGAGGAGAAAGTTGAAGGGAGATAAAGGGAAGGATGGCTTGGGTTTATCCAGCTAAACCGCATGCCTCCCTATAAAACCAAGGAATAGGGTCCCCACTACCATTCCTAGGCCTCGTAATACATTAGGCCTCCTCAGAAGTGGGTCGTAATATCAGGCCCACCAAAATTCCCGTAATTTTTCCTCTGCCCAGGAGGAGCAGGAGGAGAAAATGAGAGAGTGAGGTTCTAATGTAGCCACCCAAGCCCAAGTTTTTTTTATCTCCGCTCCAGAGAAGCACATACATTTAGGCTCAATGGGGAAACTTTGACTTGGGCCAAACTGGAGGGAAAGCACACCAGTAAGTTGGTCACATTATTGTGATCATTGAAATATTCAGAGGGACGGAGGAGGTCGGGATGATTTGATCAAGAACGGCCCCTAAAAGGGGAAAAAAGTAGCCGAGTTGGGGAAATGAGAAAGTTAATGGGTGATCTCCTTGAAGACCGGACTCAAATTTTCATTTGAGAAATGCCTCCCAAATTACTTGAGGGGTTCGGATCCGGCCATAAGGAATGAGGAGATAAGAAAGTTTGGAGTCCGGAAAAAAGTAGGGTGGGGCGGGTTTGGCCAGTGGCGAGCTCTTATCCAAGACTTATTTTGATGGAATTACTCCTCGGATTTCAACGAGTTCCCATTCATGTCTCCTCCGCGAGCGGGAAGATAGTATTATTAGTATTATTCCGCCGCTCTCCGCCCTATACAACCGAAATGCCTGAGTTGATCGGGGCCGGATTTCGAATTCGCATCTCGTTTGGTCATTGACTCTCCTCCCAGGCAGCCCCCGAAGAAGGAGTCCGCAATCTTTAAAATGCCGTGGAGCTGAGGAGAGACAACTTAGGCTCGGGATGGTACATGGGCCGGGAGCCTAGCCAAGCGTGAACGCTCTTGGGTTTCTTTCTTCACTACTTCTGATATATTTACTCCTGCCCAGATCCAAAGGGGCAAGGATGCACTGGAGCCCGGAATGTTTCCGAAACACTAAACTCCTGGCTCCACGTACCCGGCTCCCAAACTTTCCCTCTCCACTAATTCCGCCCATAATGCTCAGAACTGAGCAGAGTAAAATATTAGGCAGATAAGTCCTGGGCTCTCTAGAACAGTAGGTGAGGGACGGGGTGAGGAATACTAAATAGGACCTTCCTAACTCTAATCCGACTGGCCCTCAGCCCCAACGACTAGTTGTAATACCACTGAGGAGCCCAACACAACCTCACGCCTCTCCCTACATTTGCATACTGATTCCGAAAAGGAGGCTAGAGGCCATGCCGAGGTCCCGAATTGCCCTAGAACCGGTTTGGTCCATGGTGGTAAAAAGAGGTGGCCGGATGAGTGGGTTGGATTTAATAAGGAGTTAATTCGCCTGATCCACCTGCTCCTCAATCCATAAACGTGAGGATATGGCCGGCCCAGGCCGGCTTGGCAACCCTGGCCTGGGTCCCAGAGCGGGCCCCACACAAAAGGTAGTCATCTCTCTTACTCTGTTCCTCATGCCAACGAGCCTCCCTATTTTTTAACTAGAAGACTATTTTGAGAAAAATACCTTCCTCGAGTACTCAGAGCCCGACGGAGAATCTTTATTTGAGAAATGGATCCTATTCTCCTCCTCTGCACTTGAGACGCTCTGCTGGATGACAATGGGAAAGATGTAACGAGACCCCTTGGAGAGACTGCATAAAAGTCTCTTCCCTCCATTCGATCAAAGTAACTACTACACAGGGCCCGGATTCTCTTAACACGATTTCATTTGAAAACTTTTTATGACACATTGAGAGGGAGAAAAAGAAAATAGCCGGCCATTCCACTAGCAGCAGCGGACCGACCGGAGCACCAAGCACCACCCAACTTCGGGATTCAAGGCTCCTGGCCTCATATATAGTCAAACAATTGGAGAGCGGGAGCCGGAACTCAAACTGTAATGCCTCATTCCTTTTCATTGCCATCTTGTGATGTCCGTAGGAAAACACTGTATTTTTATCCTTGATTGTCTCCCCGGCTCCTTCCAGCCCCGGAAAGACCTTCGGCTTATAATTTAACGACCCACTTATGTATGTACTATGTACAAAGGAATCAAACGCAATATCGTAGTCCCTACCTATGTATACAAAGAGTGTGCATAATGACTCGTCTCCTTCGGATCTCGAACCGATCGTTTTCACAGAGTCTTAGAAAAATACTCCCTTCTCTCTAATAGAGCAAGCTTTCCCCAAGGTAAGTCACCTACCCAAGCCTTTAGTCTTCTTTGCGAGAATGAGAGAACTGCATTGAGCCAAGAGTCAGTATTTAAGGGAGGTGATCATAATGCCAGCAGGCGTAATCTTGAATGAATGAGTCAGGGACAGAGATACTAGGGTTGGGATTGTGAGAATCAGTGGTATTTGTAGGTAGTTAAACTCCTCCTCAATTATGCGCATTCTAAAGGAGTCAGAGCTCCTGACGGACTCTGGTCCCGGTCCTCGAGACAAACCGCAGCGCAGGAGGAGGAGGAAGAGCGGCCACGTAGATATTTTTATGGTTGGACATAAAAGAAATACAGGCCATTAAATCATGATTTCCTTAGCCAGTACATATGTTTAGGAGGCCGAGGCAGAAAACACTTATCTCCCCGGCCCCCGCCGCCACCAGTTTCTGACGGCTAAAAAATTAAAGCTTTTACGAGCCTAATGTAGTAAAAAGTTGGGTTTGGGTTCTCTCCTATGGAGAATAAACTCATTAGTTGAGTCAGTTCTTCCCTTCCCTCATTTTTCCCTCCCGGGAAAGTTATATGGAATTAGAGACTTCTGATTAAATTGGGGGGCTGGCTGGTGCGTAGGCTAGGCCCCTGCCCCTACTTAACCCATTCCTTCCACATTGAGGATCCAGGCTTTCTAATCCCCACATCCGGGGCCCATTGTCTTCTCGGATATTGACTAGGTAGGTATCAAAACAAGGCCCATTGTCCCCGCCGCTCCCTATAATTATCCACGTAGTACTACGTGTAGGGAGGCCGGGTGTTAACTGGAGGACAGGGGACAGGTCTGGGCTGGGCCTGATTGTTTGATTCGGCCCTTTGTCCCCTCACTCTCTGTGTGCATAAGCAAATCCGGCCTAACATTTCAATAAAGTCAGAATCAATGCCTGAGTACACTAAAACCATTTTAGGCGGAGGCCGGGGCTCGGAGCCTAGAGTGAGACTCAATCTCGGCACTACATTGTTTCGGCCGACATAATAGGCTGCCTAACACAAAATCGATCCCTGTCCCTAGGCCGCCCCAAAACAGAGGACCCAGTTCTGCATGGGCCCCGGGAATGGGACGGGGAAGCTCTTATCCATACACTCCGCTGGCCCAATCTACTTCCTAACACTTACTTGTTTATTGTGTAAACTGAGTCCAGGAGCAGGCACTACAGATTGTAGCCATATAGTAGCACAGTACCTACCTACATACATACATAGGAGAGAGTAGGGCAGGAAGATCCGACTGTGGGAGAAAGGAGAAAGCAGGAGCCTAAGAGGAAATGCAAACAATGGGAGTCGAGAAAATTGTTTTAATTATAGGATGCCATTTGGACCGGCCCATTTATGAGCTTTATCAACTATTATTTTCCCGATTAGTACTTACTTAATCCTTGACTATGGGCTGGGAGGCTGGGAGTCTGGGCTCGGGCCCATTCCGCCTGACTTTTATGGCCCCTCTTACCCCCTTCAAAAGTACTTCCATCAAACTACTACAACTGATCCCAGGCTCCGTTCCCAATAAAAGTGAGTAGTAGAGAAATCAGGCTCCTGGTCATCCATTAGTCTCTCCACTGAAACAAGAGAGCTTTGGGAAAAATATGATGACGAGTCTGGAGTCTGGAGTTATAGAGCCCCTCTTCCCCCTCATACTTCCTCCCTACTACACAGTAGCTGGCCTGTATTTCATTACAGTTCGGAGCCTTGCCAACATTTTTCCGGTGATCGGAAGGAGACGTGAACGTGGACTACGTAGGTACTTCTACGCTTATGTATGTAGTACCAAGAATAGTCCTCTGGTTAATGGCAGTATGTTTTCCAGCCGAATGAGCTTAATATGGGCTCATATCCAGCCAAATACTGCATAAAAATGATTCCTAAAGGGAGGTACGGGAGGAAAGAGTAGGAAGTGGGCCCGTCCTAATTTCCATTACAATACGCTAAGACCCGAGTCGTAGAGCAGTGATTAGGAGGCCGTTCCTTCTTTATGGATTGACACGTGCTGGTGGGGCTGGATTCGGAGTTCTTGGCTAGATTTTGAATTTGGAGGGAGTCATAAGTAGCGTAAGCTGGGAGCATTCTCGGATCACTCACCACTAGGATAGGCTCTGGGCCAGAGAAGAAGGAACTTTTGGAGAAAGGCCTTATTAGAGCCGGAGTCTGGGCCTGAATGGGAAAACGGGAGACAAGTCACTCATTTATCACGAACCACGCAGGCCGCAGACGGGAAGGCTGGAGGGAGGTCGAGAAACGCAACAGCCTCTAATTACTCCGAGGCCTTTTCAGGATTTTCACCCTCACACTTTCCCCTGTCATTTACAGGAGGAGGTTGGGGGAATCATTAAGGTATTGATACGGAGTCCAGCCCAGACCCAACCCCACCAATTATCCGGATCCTAATAAACAATTAGAGGCCTACTCCCGCCTCCGGAATCCGAGTCTGTCGAGATGGGCTAATTAT
Source organism: Hypogastrura burkilli (assembly GCA_034696285.1). Classification (NCBI taxonomy): domain Eukaryota; kingdom Metazoa; phylum Arthropoda; class Collembola; order Poduromorpha; family Hypogastruridae; genus Hypogastrura; species Hypogastrura burkilli. The sequence continues at coordinate 515 of JAQFZY010000078.1, read as the reverse complement.
TCCGACGAGAGCCGCGGATGACAGGCCGGCGTCCTCGGGAACACAATAGTGGGGACTGAGTGGGTCTTGGGGCTGCTGGCTGGAGGACGAGCAACCCGTGGTTCCTTCATATTCATGACTCTCCGCCCAGCCCAGTCCGACAATCCTATTCATAGGCCTCTGGAACTCGGAGCCGAGATGATGATGATTATAAATATTGAAGGGGATCCCCGCCCCATTATTGGGGAGGTGGGAGGACTGGAACCACAAAGAAGGACCCTCTCTTGTCCTACACCCTACAACTGGATCCGGAACAACAGGCTATCCCCGTCTGGCCCCCTCTTCCTGCCCTCCTCATCCAAGGAAAAAGGGGAAGAGAGAAACTTGGGCAATTGTGCCGGCCTAAGTATCTGTAAGTAATAGAACCATGTAAAAAACATGAAGGGCTTACAATCAGCAGGGTTCCAGAAAAAGAGCCCCCGGCAGACTCTCCGACCTTTACATATTTGAGATCTCCTCTTTAATCCCAGTCCCAG
>JAQFZY010000077.1:0-58462 GCA_034696285.1 Hypogastrura burkilli | reverse complement strand
TTCCGGACCACCCATGTCTCAAATTTCATGTCGGCTGTAATTCATGTCACCTATGCAATGAATTTTTGCAAAAAAAAAGAGTGGGCCAGAAATTGAAGAAAATAGTCCTTAACCGGTAAGGTCCTTTTGCTGTAGAAACCTAACCTAACGTAAAACCTATTATAAGCTAATGTAACCTAACCTAACCTAATTCTAATTACACTATCAGGTTAGGTTAGGTTACCTCGAGCTTTTCGGCTAATTGTCGGTTGTGAAAAAAAAGAGGCCACAACTAGTTGTGGCTATTTCCGTGTTGGGGTATAACACAAGGTCTAATCTATTAGTAATCGATTTTATAATACATACTTTATACTTTTCCATAGCCAGATACCAAGTTAAACTAATTTCTTTCAATGTCATAGGTCGGATTGTGAAAATGCGGAGGATGAATCAAATTGTGATACGGTAAGTGTATAAGTATGCTACGAAGAATAGGATTTTTTGCGTTGTATGCATGAACTGACTATTTATTTTCAGCATACATGCTTCAGTACTCAGTTCAAATGCGAAGGAAATGGGACGAGTCTTTGTATTCCATTGTACAAAAAATGTGACCTAACAAAAGGTAACATATAGAGCAATTAGTCTATCAGTTTACGCCAAGACTAAATTCCTCTAATTTTGGATAAAAATTTGACAGACTGTCCCTTGGGCCAGGACGAGCAAAATTGTTCTCCACATGCTTGCTCCAAGAATCAAGTAAGTCCAACAAATTGATACCATTTCCTGGTTTTCCAAATATTAACATACTCTACTTTAATCTTTGCAGTTCAAATGTGCGAACGGGAAATGCATACAAGCTGAATTCACATGTGATAACGAAGATGACTGCTCAGGTGTGTACCGGAATTAATTAATTTTTGTAATCATGTACATATATTGACTCTGCGACTCCAACTCTGAACTTGGTAGATAATTCTGATGAGTCTGCCGACTTGAACTGTAAGAAGAGAACCTGTGAGCCAGGGAAGTTTAGGTGACTTATTTGATTGAATTCAAGTAATATGTACCTGTGCCTATATTATAAAATTTTAAACATTTTAATTGATCTTTCTCAAGGTGCCGCACTGGAAAATGTATTTCTAGCCATTGGGTATGGAATCCGATTTCGAATAAAAATTCGAGCTTAAAGATATGTCCTCTAATTTTGCATTTATGACGCCTTACTATGAATTCTCTATGTAGGTATGCGACGGTGAGAAAGACTGCACAGAGAGCGAGGTGAGTTATATTACAATTATTTGTCGTACTGATGCTATCAGCGTAAAACAAAATTCGTTTGTATTTCCAATACAAAACAGGACGAGGATACTGTAGTCTGTGCAAAACAAGAATCTCATCAGTGTGATCCAACCTACTTCAAGTGTAAAAATAATAAATGCATTCCAGGTACGTTTTCCTACCTTGCGTTCTGTTGATCTCTAATCTCTAAGTTGCTGAAAAATTAATTTAACTTTTTCAGGCCGCTGGCAGTGCGACTACGACCAAGGTATCAACGTGGTTAAGCATAAATGTCTGAAGTTTAATCGAAGGCATAAACTTTCAATTATGAATCTAACGTTTTGTTTCCTTTCAGATTGTTCAGATGATGGCTCCGACACGAGTGACGAGGATAATTGTACGCCTAGAAATTGTAGCGAGTCTGAGTTCAGGTGTGGAGACGGACGATGCATTAGAGGATCTTTGCATTGTAAGTTGTCCATACGGCTTGCTTGAATACGTACTATTTGGTGATGTTTTAAAGATAATCAACAATTCACCTCCGAATTTTTCTCGTAGGCAATGGGGAGTATAACTGTAAAGATAGAACAGATGAATTAAACTGTAATGCAACTTGCGGACAGGACGAGTTTACATGCACCAATCCACAGTTTTGCATATCACAGTATGTCTCTCTCGAGTATTGTATTAAATTTGGTGTAAGTGTATAATACAACCGTTTTGTTTTAGGTCCTGGGTTTGCGATGGGGACAGGTTTGTTGCAATTTCAAATTTTGTACATGCAGAACTTAATATTTGACCAATAATGTTTAGGGACTGTGACCAGGCCGAAGATGAGAAGAATTGTCCCAAGCAAGCCTGTCACCCAGACCAATTTATATGCAAGAACGGAGAATGCATATCTGCTTTCTTCCAGGTATGATTGAATTGATTCTGAATTGCATGAGTAGAGGCAAAAAGAAGCATTTCGTGAAAACCCCAATATCTAAAAATCTAACCTTCTTTTAACAGTGTGATAATGAAAACGGTAATTGACGAAGTCTATTCCTTTTGGCGAGTCGTGTACGGGTTTGCGGAACCTTAATATATTGTTGGTGAAATAGATTGTTCTGACGGCTCTGATGAAAATTTGGACCATTGTGCTAATAAGCCGTGTGAGCCTGGACGGTTCCGGTGCAAAAATGCACGATGTTTGCCATATTCCAGCATATGCAACGGGGTGTATGTAATTTTTGTAATTAAATTCCTTAAAAATTGCCTTTTATTATGACAATTTTCAAAAGTTGATCCGATCGCGAATTCCGCTACTGGCAAGAAGCCCAGTCGAATTCGCAGGAAAATCGGAAAACATACTCTGGCCGAACTAGTTTTCCATAGACAGATACCAAGTACCACCAAGTACTATCGTCTTTCAATATCATAGGTCGGACTGTGAAGGGTCAGAGGACGAGCTACCAGCAATGTGCGTCGGTAAATTTGGATGCAATCCACCCGGGAACTTTCTTTGCGCAAATAAACTCTGCATTAGCTCGAATCTCCAATGTGATGGTAATTAATAATAAAAAGTCATAAAGTAATCATTACTCGGTAAGTAATCTGTGTGGACAGTATTCATAATCTTATTTATGGGTTCTCTTCTTTTTCAGGTGAAGATGATTGTTCAGGTTTGTTCAAGAATGCATTAATTCCGATAAATGGCTAGTCGATCTCATATACTGGGATTTCTTTTACACGCATTCTAATTGTCGTAATAATTGTTGTAATAATCTAATTATTTACAACAATTTAACTACAGATAATAGCGATGAGAAGGACTGTACTCCCTGTGCATTTGCCTCCTGCTCACATATTTGCATTCTCAAGAAGCCAACGGCTCACAGCCCTCAAGCTCGACTAAATTACGCTTGTGAATGTGAGACTGGTTATGTCTTGCATTACATTTCTAACTCCAGCTATTGTAGAGCTAAAGGTAACGAAGCAAATTAGAAACTTTGTGTAGAATGACTACCTTTTAAAATTATTTATTCTATCTCATAGATGAGCCTGCTTACATGCTAGTTGCCAGCGAGAGTGAGCTGAAGAGGACGAATCCGCAGAAACCATACGGAAATGAAACTTCTCACATCTTCTCTTCCCGTGAAACAACGAATCTAGGGAAAATAGAGTCGATCGATTACATTATGGACAAGACTGGAGGGGTCCGGATATTCTGGTCAAGCTTGACGCTCAAAACAATCCAAACTTTCTATCAGCAGGAGAATTCAAATAGTTTGAGCCTCATGAAGCAGCCTCGTAGGAAGAGAACTTTAGAAATTCCCCAAAATATTGTAAGCGCTGACAAAAAATATTTGTTCGAAATCCAATCATGAATGGCGATAATCTTTTTTTAATCGGAAATAGATTACTGGGCTTGATGAGCCTCGTGGGATTGCCGTTTGTTGGATCTCAAAGCGAATCTATTTCGTTGACTCCGTACGTTTTCCATTGGATTTATTTGGAGCTACTGGACTTAACACTAGGCTATAATAATGACATTACAATTCCAGGGCTACGGCACCCTGACCGTCAGCTCTCTAGATGGAAAGAACAGAATGGTTCTTGTCAATAAAAATATGAATGAGCCACATGACATAGTTGTTGACCCTGAGTCAGGGTAAGCTTTCTTGATGCCATCATTTAGAACTAAAATTGACGGAGTATGTCGTCTTGTACAGGCGGATGTTTTGGTCACTCTGGGCTGGATCCATCGAGGTGGCCATGATGGATGGATCCAATAGACGGACTCTGCTTAACTCCCCTTGCCCGGCCGGGCTCGCAATTGACTATCCATCTCGTCCTCGGCGCCTCTACTGGTGTGACGTGAAGAGTCACTCAATTGAGTCTGCCACATTGGATGGCAAGGATCGGCGTGTCATTCGCCGGTTCTTGGGTGGAGAGCTGAAGCCCTATCATGTTGACGTTTTTGAGGACACGCTCTATATTACAACTTTCCAGAGCAATCGGATCCTCAAACTCAATAAGTTCGGGAAGGGGAACTATACGGATATTTCACAAGGGCCGCAGAAGGCCGGAGACGTGCTCCTGATTCAGAGCAACAAGCAGAAAAAGTGTAAGCCAAGCTTTATTGCCATTTAACTTCTGCTAAAGAATCTAATTTTCAAACGACTCTTACAGTTCCGAATCCATGTGATAAAATAACTTGTACCCCGCCCGGGCTCTGTCTCATCCGAGGATCCAACGTGACTACATGCCTTTGTCCCAATAGCCGACCAGCAATCAGGAGGGGTCCCTCAACTTTTGAATGTAATACCACTGTGGGGACCCAGTGTGCCCTGAGCTGCAAGCAGGGTCAATGTAAACTTGGTGTCAACGGGCCGTACTGTCTCTGTAATCCATTGTAAGGATTATAATCAAACTGCACAGGTTCTGAGTCGGCAGTGCCTTTCTAAAAGTTGGTTCTTTTTCCGAAGGTATGAGGGCCCACGGTGCGAAAAGTATCGGTGCTCCGGGTTTTGTCAAAACAAAGGCCTCTGTTATCAGGATCTCATGGCAAACGTTCCGAACGGGGAGTCCATTCCACTTAAGGTACATCTGCTTGGACTGAAACCTAAATGTAATTTTTAGCTCCAATATGATAAATGTTTGGATATTTCAGTGTAATTGTCCGGCAACGTTTACGGGAGCTCGATGCGAGACGCCGTTCATGTCTTGCAAAGGGAAATGTGAGAACAATGGAACTTGCAATGAGAACAAGAATGTTTGCGAGTGTCCAAAGGGATACACAGGTAATTAGTGATTAAATCCACTCAGCCCTTTCACGTACTACATATATGCATCTGTCGAAACCTTGACCTTGCGTATTTTGATTAGGCGCATATTGCGAACAATGTCTGGGCCTGGAATGCGAGAACGGCGGACGCTGCGTGAAGGACAGACGTGGTAAAGCCTCCTGTGACTGTGCTTCAGGCTACCACGGGCCAAGATGTGAGAGTTCCTTGTGTGTCAACTTCTGCAGCAACAGAGTAAGTGTCAGGGCACGGCGTCAGGGTTATCTTTCTCCAAGTAAAGTAGTCAATATATGTATGTATAAAATTCGATCGTAGGGAAAGTGCAAGACAAACGGGGGTGTTGCGATCTGCTCCTGTAATCCAGGCTATGGGGGAGACCATTGTGAGGTCGACCTCTGCATCGGCCTCTGTAGGAATGGAGGTAAGCCGAGCACGGGTAATAAATTCGTAATGTATAATGGCCTTTAAATACATTTATAATTTGATTTCAGGGACTTGTACGCGAAAAGAGACTGGACTAGCCTGTACCTGCCCCTTCCCTTACCGAGGGGCCAGCTGCGAGTACGATGTGTGTGAGTGTGCAAAATGTCGTCCAGGGGATTGGAGCTGCCAGTGCCCAACGGGCGGAGTGCCGCCGGAATGCCAAAGTACTTTGATTCCAAAGGAAGTTAAGTGTCCGCCGGAACTCTGTCATAATGGTGGGACTTGCCAAGTCCTCAAGAATACTGCAGTCTGCAGGTAATACTGAGGAAATGTATATGCGGATATTGCAAGTATTAACTTTTGGTTTATCGGTGCATTTTAGGTGTCCAGACTCCTGGGTTGGTCTCCAGTGTGAGATTCAGAGCTCCAAGAGAAATCCCTGTAACTTCTACTGTCTCCACAATGGGGTTTGTGTCCTGGCCAGCCTGAATAAAAAGCCAACCTGTGTCTGTACAGACGAATGGATTGGCGGAAGGTGAATACAATATTTTGGTCATAAATATAAGGGGATGGGAGGGGATGGGATCAGAAGTTATAATCGGAAATACTTAATTTTATTTAAGGTGCGAGAGTAAGAATACCTGCGCCAAGTATTGTTTTAATGGAGGTGTGTGCACCATAAATCCGAACCTTAACCTGGATCCAATTTGCAAGTAAGCCGTCTTACCAGTTGTGTTGCAAACATTAAAAAGAATGCCTGATTTGACTTGATATCACGCCATATTCCAGCTGCCCTCCTTCCCACTCTGGACCGCGCTGCGAGAATGACAAGCTGCCTGGCCATGCTGAAGGGGCCGGGGCTGGGGACGAGACTGGGGTCACTTGGATTCTAGTACTTGTATTTATTGTTGTGGCTGTGGCCATTGCAGGGTTCTCTGGTTGTGCTGCCTATGTTGTTATGAAGCGGAAACAGTGAGCTATTCAATTACATTCTATCCTAACTGGTTAACTGTGACTAATTCATATTTTGTACTTTTCCAGGGGCCGAGCCTTCAGTAAGTACCTGCTGTATATGTTTAATCGGGTTTTAAAGTGTTATATTTTACAATTATTCTAATCCTTTTGAAGCTGAAGTGTTGGTTTCCGAAGCCCGTAACATAATGCCTTTCTCTTACGTTTCAGTGCACGTTCGGATGCATGATAACGGGACGGTGGAGATCAATAATCCAATGTTCCTCAATGAGGAGCCGGAACCGAGTCTTATTTTTGACTCTGATAAGGTACACTGACATTTGGCCCTCAACCATTTTACTTTCCCCGAGATAAGAGAGAAATTATTGTAATTTATTAGCATAAGTTATGGATTTTTTGAGAGGGCTGGCTTTAAAATCCCAGGCCCCAATTCCGTATTCTGTCTCTCTCAACTGGGCCGCTACGTAATAAGGTGACAAGTTTGGGTGGGTTATTTATCAGGCGAGCCTGGCGGCTCTTTCGCCCGTCCCATAAATCCCGGCTCGGAACTTGTGCACGAGGGAAGGCGGGTTATGAACTTTTGAGAGCCTTCTCCTGATTTATTGCAGGTATTACTGCAGGGAACCAACTTTGCGAATCCGGTTTATGAACACGTCCATGGGGAGTCAAGCGGAGTCAGTAGTGACGAAAAGAAAGGGCTCCTCCAGGCCGAAGACTTCTCATCTTCGGGTGACCATCCCCTCGCGGATCCACTTGCATAAATCCAGAACTGATATTAAGAGAGGCGTAGAATCAGTCCCAACCCTAGTTAAAACAACTCAATCCCCGTCCGTAGACTTTTAATAACTTCTCACGCTTTTTAAACGATGTAGAAGAACAGACTCATCACTATTTTATACTGCCTCTTCAATGCGCAAACGAACTAGCTCTCTTCATTCTCGTAATCCAGCATTTAGCATTTAGTCGTAGTACTGAACTGACTCTACTTATTTATGTAATTTGTGATCGTATTCCTATATTTACTCGTGCAGCTATGTACTACGATGGTTCGTGATTTTTAATATTGTATTTTTGGTTAGCATGTTTATGGTGTGGGAAGGTGCCAAGGTTGTGTGAACTGTGAATCAATGTTTTCCAGACAGGGCGGTCCAGTTGAAACCCGCGTGATAATAGAGTGAGGCTGCAGATGCAGGACTTATTGTTGTGTTTCGTGATTTATACGGATTGTAGTACAAAATGTAATCTCTTCTAATTGTGTACCAGTCTTGATATTTTAACCTTTCCAGGACGAGACCAAAGCTAACTTTTAGAGGCCCACCATTTTAATTTTTACAACTTTTAGATTTTTAACTGTGCAGTGTGTCCAGTCTAACTGAGGTTCCTGAGTTCTGAATATTCTGACAGAGGCAGGCTTTTTAACCTAAACTTGTCATTTGAAGAACAATCGTCAGTAGATTACGAAAGTGGGAAATAAATGTAAATTAGTCGGAACTAATTCCAGTTTTTAGTCTCTTTATTATTACTGATTTAGTCTAAGCCTATCTACAGACTCCTTATACTAGGACACTGAATAAGCAGTTTGGAACAGTTTACTCCAGTGCGGACTACGGTAGAAAAGCTTTAAATTATAATGACATTCTTACACTCCGGCCCTGGGGCTCCTTCCATCGTTCCATCAATTTTTTGCAAACTCAACGGGAAAAGTCTTACTATTCACATTACAGCCGGCCGAAGGGCCCTAAGCCACCCTAACAGTCCAATTAATTTTGAATGAGTAGATTGAAACAGATCTTATGAGGACTCATTTTTCGGAGTCTAGTAGAGTAAGATCCGCTTTTCTACGGGTTTTCGACAGATGGGACACTCAATAATTCTGTCACCACAGGCCTGACAAGTCCCGTGTCCACAGAGAAAGATGAGATTCTTGAGTCTATCCAAACAGACTGGACACATTGTCTGCCACGGGAAGAGAGAGGAAAATCAATATCTTGTTAAAAAAGACAGTGGCCATAATACTACTGTATTACTTTACCTGATCCTTAATATCCTGCAACTGCTGTTGGAGCTTCTCCACGTCATTGTAGTCCTTCGTCCCATTGTTCAGAAGGAGCCCCGAGCCGCCGGCCAGGCTAAGCTGGCCCGTGGCCGCCAGGAGCGTGTTCGTGGCGTGCGTAATATTGTTATCGGGCGGGGAGATTGGCGGAGAGCTCGGGGCACTTCCACAGCCTCCGTGAGAGCTCAGGAGATTGGCCTCCATGCTGGGAGACAAGTTGCTGGGCCCAGCCGAGCCGACCAGCGGATTGGCCCCATTGTTGCAAATGTTGCTGTTGTTGTTATGGCTCTGGTTGTGGATGGTGGGCGGAGGGTTGAGATTGTGGTTGTTGGCCAGGCTTTGGTTGTTCACGTTGCTGTTGTTGGAGGCCCCGGGCAGTGAGGGCTGGGACGGGAGGACGACCAGGTTAGAGGCCGGCTTGAGCCCTCCAGCAGCGCTCGAAGCGCAGGTCATGAGGACCGTACTCATCTTCTCAATTGTGGCCCGGCAGGTGACGCACTTCTTCATGATCACGGCGCAGGCGGCACATGCGCAGACGCAGCCACATGGCTTGAATATGACCGAGGCCCTCCGGTCAGAGCAAACCAAGCATTCCTCAAGCTGAAAAAGATTGACAATAGTCCATTAGCATTAGTATAGTAGGAATTGGCCAAGCCTGCAGCGGCCCGGATTTCTGTTCCATAAGAACCGAGGCGAATAAGTAACCTGTCCATATTGTTTCTAGTAAAGACGCGTGACGCCCTCAGCTCGGCTTCTCTTTGGAGAGCAAAAAAAAAGTCGGAGCCAGCTGTCTCGTCGAACTTTCTCTTTTTGACAATAATGAAATCAGAGAAAACTCATTTGTTAAACAAAACTTGGGCAAAGAACTTAAGGCTCTCCCGCCTGTCAACTCCCATCCTCCTCTCAACTTCTGGCCTGCCCAAAGAGAGCCCAATATGCTAATCTGCCCAAGGAGCCAACCTTCAGCCCGGAACCATTAATTTATGTCTACTTGTAAGTAAACAGTATCCCTACGCCTAGGAGATGGAGCTAACTAAAAATCGATTGGATCAAATTAGAACGGGATCTGCCAGTCAGTACTATATATGTCTGGACGCATAGTAAAGCTTAAGCAAGGCGTTGCTCCACTCCGTCCCCACGATTCAAATTGAACGCGTAAAAGTGTCTAATTTGGAACTGAAAGTGAGAGCATAAACAGCCCTGCTACTCTATTGCATTATTACGTAAAGATGCACTCAGATAACGTTAGAAGATTAAGTTAGGTGTTAGGTCAGACGCGTTAACTTGGGTTAGGCCTGGCTGAGTCACCTTAGGTTAAGTCTGGCTTCTTCAAGCCTCCGCTATAATTTGAAAATCTAAAGAAAATTAAAATTTGATAAAATGTGAAAGGACCTTACAGGTTAAGCTCAAAATTATTCGACTTTGGGCACTTTGATCATCCGACCTAAAATCTATCGTATCAAAGTAATTTCCGCAAGCAGCCACATGGTGCAGAGTATAGTACTAAGTCGTGGTACTATTATACTACACACAATACCACTAAGAAAAATAAATGTCTTCATGGTAGGACCGATTTTTCAAGTCGGTAAAAAGTCGAAATGGCTTACTCGGACATTTATCCGGGTACCCGACTTCAAAAATGTTTTTGACTAACAAGCAGGAATGGTATACAAATGTCACAGCGCGCGCTGTAGTACTACCATCTAGCACTATCGTATGCACTAACATAAACCTCAATTTGTTTCCATATCAGCAAATATAATTTTTCGGAAGCCCAAATTTGACAATTTGTTGGGGTACCTTCTGCACGCGCAGGGGACCCAACCAAGTGTGTTCTAGAACCCGGGGAGGTCTAGTATAATGTACGATAGATTTTAGGTCGGATAATCAAAGTGCCCAAAGTCGAATAATTTTGAGCTTAACCTGTAAGGTCCTTCAAAGTTTCCAAATTCCAGTTTACAAACGTGAACCTGAGTTGCTTTGAAAAAGTTCAACTTTGCAAATAAATGTAGTACTACATAATTCTAGATTCAACCATGTTGGTCAGCTAGTTTGAACCTTTGCAGTTCTGGCTACTAAGTAGTCTGGTTGCCCGAGCCTATAGACTCAGTGTGAAAAGCCGTTTGGGTCCCCAAGTAAGAGCCCCGCCCTTGTGCTGAGCCTGACCCACCTTGGTTCGGCTCCCCACCGGCATCCGACAGAGGAGACACTTCTTAACTCTTGATCCGCAGGACTCGCAGCAAACAGCATGACCTGGGAAACAATCATAATTAGAGCCTGTCGGACAGGGCTTAATTGGAGAGGAGACGTGGACTCGGAGTGTCCGCTCTCACCACAGGGATGAAAGACGAGCTCTCTGGGAGCATCAGAGCAGACGACGCACTCCTCATTGGAGTCGGCGGGATCCAAACTCGGGGTCGGACTGGCTGCCTTGTTCAAGTCATCCTCCCCCGTGCTCCTGAAATGGAATAATATTAGCCCAACATAATAATAGATCAGAGGACGTGTCAGGACTCCCCCTCTAATAGGACCACCAAAACTATATTATGTTATTACGGACTCTCACTCCGACACACGCTACACTCTCGATGTACGTACAGACATACGTAGTGAAAGTTTTCGGAGAAAGAAGACTTATGAATAGAGTTGGGATTGGGCTGTTAGGTCTCTGGATCTTCTCAACAAGAGCGTAACATAAAATAATTCATAGAAAAGGGCAGCATTTGAGTCTGGCTTCCCCGCCTTTGTGCCGGGATGCTCTTTTGGAAGATAGATGAATGGAATGGGCATAATGTGCGGAGAGGACGGAGGACAAAAAAGTATTGTCGGACTCCCCTTTGTCCGCCTCTCCTACTTTCTCCTTTATGGGGACCAGTATCAAGGGTTACATGATTATTCATATCTCTGACGTCCGAGGCTGGAAGCTGGAAGTGGAAGTGTAAGGTTGTAGCGGAATAGGCTGGGCGGAGGACTCAGTTCATATTTTGTAAACTTGGGGCATAAATCAGGGCGGATGGGAACAATTCCAAATTCGAGTCAGGCCCAGCCTCCTCCTCACTTTTAACCTAATTATAAAAGTTCAACCCATAAGCCTTGTCGAGTCGGGACTCTAGCCAGCCCAGACGGACATCCGAGAGACAAAAACCAGACCCCGCATCACATTATTATGCAGCTTTACACACTCAACTTTCTCCACAACAAAGCCCATGGGCTAACTCCCTGCGTTTTGGCCAATTAATTTGTCCTCTGTCTCAAGTGGCTACGTGACTTAAGTCAGCTGACATTATCTGCAGGAGGTGCCGCTTTGATATATTCCCCAAATCCAAGGAGTCAATTTGGGACATTAAACATTAACCATTCTCGATAAGCTTTGCCAAAAAGCAAGAAGTTCGCCCTTGGTTCTGTTGACGTTGTATTTATGTATTACCTGCCTCATGGCTTTCGATATTCTAAGATGAATCTTAGGAAATAGTAGTAGATAATAATGCCACATCAAAAAAAAATATTTTATGATAAATTGCAAAATAATTTCTGTCGTTCGTTTGAACTTTTTACACTAAAATCTATATTTTTGACGCGGCATTAAATCGATTACATAGGAAATTGCACGTATTGTCAGAAACAGTGTATGTGTATGTTCTTAAATAAAAACTGTCTCATTTAGAGAACACAGAATACTAATCGTTAATATTGGGAAAAAGTGAAAGTTATCGCTATCCACATTGACTGGCCAATCGCGACATAACGACATACGGTAGGACCTTTAACAACGTACATACTCCCTGTAGCATAACCATGCGAGAAATAGTTTGGCGGAAATCAATCGCCTTGGCCTAGACGGGCCCGGAATGGTCCGAAGGAGAAACTTTGTCGATCCCCATCTTCCCCACACTCCATTCCCCAATAATTTGAGATTAAATTAAAAGGTTAACTCGAGGAGGTTGGAGAGTAATGGATAAAGTTGGCCTTCCAGCCCAATAGTTTGGGCCAGGACATCGAGGCGGCTATAAAGAAGGGCGGAGGTAGAGACTTACGTGACACTCCGCTCGTTCCGACACTGCTGGAGAGCCCGACAGAGGCTGGGGTCAGGGCACAAGTCCAACGGAGTTTGTGACTTCTTGTTTCGGATGGTCAGGTCCGCCCCGTGGGCCGCCAGGAAGCAGGCAATGGAGGCCGAGGACTTTCGGTCCGCACCCAACGGGCCCAGCCCCATAAGGAGCTGTAGAGGAGACAGCCGACACAAAAAATCCAATCAAAAAAGGAAAGGGAAATGAGCTGGGAAGAGATGAAAAGTGTAGGCCCAACTTTCTCCAACCGGAAAAGTCCACATGATATCCCGAGCGAGGCCCCGACTTTTCAAATTAACTTTTCAGGAGAGGGAAACATAGTTTGGGCCGGAGGAAAAAGGTGAAAATACATAATAGGCCTACTTAGAGATTAAACCGCTTAGGCTATATTTTCAGAGACAGGAAATGGGGCTCATAATTATATCTAGTTTACGAGTATACTAGTACGTGTGTCTAGGCCTCGTCCCGAATGAGGGACAGGATAGGAATATTTCATAGTTAATTTCTACGGCTACACAGTCCCCCCTTTGTTTAATCATACGGCTACCCCTAATAAATCCTCCTTAGAACTTCAACCAAGACTCATCTACCGCCATAAAATGGGATTTCGCCCGGAGTCAGGAAACGGCATTTTTGGAAAGAGGACTTTCTCTACGCTTTTGCATTGTCATCACTTTCGCTTTTAGAAAAAAAATAATCTTGGACTAGGCAGGCATAATTAATACGTAGGAAGGCACGTCCCAAGATCATTTCAGCTAGCTTATTATTAAGCGTATCAAAGATATTCCTACTTTTCCCCCAAGATTTCTCACCAAATAAACTTCAAATTTCACAAAAAAATGATCTACAATACCCGTTTTGCCTAGTTTCGGTTATACTAGGTTATAATAGCTGAAGTTAGGTTAGGTTAATTCACCACAGACATGGTTAGTATAACTTTTTTGTTTGGATATAAAGTCCGCTAGCCTTTCAAGCTTACCTTTCCAACGTCCTGGACATCCTGGAGCTGCCGAAGCTGGGAGAGTGTATGATGGCGCAAAGCCTCCTACAAACCATAATTAATCATCAACTATTGTGCCCAGTCACTCATTTGTAGTAAGTGGCTTATAAAGTACAGGCACATTTTTGTGGGTTCTTACGTGCAAAGGCGTGTCCCCATCCTTGTCCGCCAAATTGAGGTTTGCATTGGCCCGGACCAACAGCTAATAAAGAGGAAGGAGGGTTAGAATTTATGAAGCCTTGCCAAGAGGGTTGTCGGATTGAGGAATTCCTAATTTCATAATCCGCATAAAATATTCCCTCCAGCCATAAGCCCACCTTTCCCATCTTCCCAAATTGGGCCGAGTTTATTCGGGGAGTTTACGGGGAGGCTTGGGCTGGAGGAGCTTTCCATTTATGATCTTGCAGAGAGCCCGCCAATTTTGTGTCTCTCCCAAGTCCTATGCCGGCCTGATTAGACGGGCACATATTTTTATGGTCGGCCTAAATTAAAAGGGAAAGACTAGGACTGGGAGGAGACTCAGGGACTGCGGATGACATGCGAGAGAACTAATTTCATGACGCTCTGCACATATTTAATAGGAGAGAGAAAGGCGGCTGTTCCTCCGCCAGAGCCACACAATGTGTCGGCTGCTGGCTAAGTATTATATTATGGCTCTTCCGTCCGTTCCCAGGCCTTCCCCTAATCATAATAGGAGGAAATAATTGCATTGTGTCTCTCCGCGGACCACGGCGAGGGCCTAACTTGATGATGACAAATGCTTGGCAAGGCCTTGGCACGGTGAAAGGCGGGAGCTGCTGGGCTTACGCGAACGATTTGTGAATGCTGACGCTCGACGGCGAGATGGAGTGCGGTCTGAAGATTGATATTCTGTAGGTCCAGGCTCGCTGAGCCCTCACGGACCAATAACTCCGCAACCTATAAATACAAAATCCACAGACATTAGGCACTCGGAATGAGACAGGCTGAATCTGATCACGACCATTAAAATCCTCAAAATGGGGACCCGAGCCGTCCTACACCAGTCTCAACCCCCCATTTCATTAAACACGACCACTATTTAAATTTACCACAGAGATTCATTTTTCAGCTTTGCGGCGACCAAGTTCCCAGTTGCCATTTGCCATACAAAATGCACAAGTAACCCGTGCTCCATAATTACATATTACATCCACTTCTTCGGAAATTCTTTAGCCGAAATAGTACAATATATGTATATTATTGATACCATAACCTGACATCGGCCTAACAATACTGAAGTTAGATTGGTCGCAAGTCAACAATGCAAATGAAAGAGTACTTTTTGCAGTGGGCTTCGATCAATATGAACCCTATGAGCTGATGAATTTTGTTACTTTCAAATCAATCCAACTGCGAATCAGGAATTGCGGAGTTTCGTAAATGTGCCAAGTATTTTATTTTTGACGAAGAAGTATTTTAGAATTTGTGGTCAGGTTGCTCCAAGTCTTAATAACACAGAAAACACTTTCAACGAAGTTTTCTTATTTACCCTTGCTTGAAAATGAAAGCTGAAAATATAAAAATGTAAATACAGTGCAATCTGTAGGAGTAGCTTATATGTGTTTTAGGTCTTACTAAGGCTGGAAACGTGTCTCCAGCCTGAGGAGCTAAAATAAGGAATATTTCCTAAATCTTTAAAATTGGGTTTATTTTACTCCTGCACATCGCATTGGATTTTTATTTTGAGCTTTTATTTTCAGGAATAGTGAATATCCAAAATGTAGGTATAATGCGTCCTCTGTGTCATTGAGATTTGGAGGAGCATGACCAAACATTCTGAAATTTGTAGCAATGAAGAATAGCATGTACGAAACTCCATTTCCTCAACTTACGTCTTCATATTTGGATTGATTTCAAAATCACAAAATTCGTCACCTTTTCCCCACTAAACTGTGCGCCAGATACACTAAGAATTCTACAGAATTGAGCTAGAAACGGTTGGCTGAAAAATGATGGAACTCTCTCCTGAAGTCCCTGCTCATTTGTCACCCGCCTTTCCCATTCAGATCCCTGCCACACACACCACATCATCCCTTCATGCCCGGACCCGCTCATACAGCCATACAGGGAAGCCTAATACGATTAACGGTTATGTGGGAGCCTATAGGCTGGCCGGGCACAAGTTTGCAGTATCTCGTAAATACCTTCCCAGGCTCCCAAGAGCTCCTCGTATCTAATATTACATCCTCTTAAAAAGGTATTGTAGGGAACGGCCTCGTTACGTAGGTATGAATGGACTATAAATATAACAATTTCTTCTTCCTTTACAGCCCAGGCCCCGTAAGCTTCATATCATTAGGCTGGCAGACACGAGGAAGGCTCTCCTGCTACCCTCGTTGCGTTGCCCACACGAGGCCTGCTGGAGTCTCGGCCGCCCTGGGAACCCAGGCACTTTTCATTATGAAAACTAAAAACCGGGTCCTAAATTTCAATTAGGCCCAGGAGCACGTCTACGTGTAAAATTTATGAAGGAGGCTGTATAATTACGGAGCTACCTCCTTGTCCAACTTTTAGGCTATACTTTTATGGGACTTTTAAGAGGGAGAGTGCTGAAGGACCCGGGTGGACGTGTCTAGGCTGGGCCTGGACATCAAAACGTTAATTTCCTTCATTCTCATCCATTATTGGCATTCAACATTTGATTGGGTGGATTCATTCGTCTTCCGTCCCTGTCCTCCCTGTCACTTCCCAGTCCTTTCTCTTCACTTCCTCTCCCTCTTTCTCGGCCTCTGAATAATATTATGAGTTCTGAGGACACGCAATTTCCTCAATTATTACTCCCACCATTCTCAATGGGAGAGGAGGACGAGAGTTCCATAGCCCCCAGAAACAATAAAAGGGAAAGTCATAACCATGGCCAAGGCACACCGCATGGCACCCGGCCCACACGCCACATAAAGGACCCACCAGCCCAGTCTGCTCCAGTCTACTGCGCTGCTGGGCAACCGAATACCAGAATTCGGGCCTGTCAAGGGCCCCGGGCCTCAGACTAATTCAAAATTGGGATTCTGCTGGCTCAGCCTATATAGGACATGTTTGCAAAGGCCTATCTGGCAACCTCATTTCCAGAAGTGACACATTTTGTCAAAATCTTTTTCAGCACGTTTAAATTGACAAAATGCTCCTCAGCATGTGTTAGGTATCCAATGGTCAAGAGTAAAATTGTCCAAATCCTGCAAATAAAGTTGCATATACTGTATGTTCGATGGTCAAATTGTATGAAGCCTCCTTAACACTTAGTAGCTGTACCATATGATTCAATTGTTCAAATCCTTATAGCGAACTTGGTAAATACTTAAATTGCCAAACTCAGTGCTCAAACCAATAATTTATCTCTAAAAAGTGAACCATAAAAAAACAGTATGTATGTACCTGAAAAAAATGGACCAGGGCTTGCTGAAATGCTGCTACCTAACTCTGATTTCCCGATCGAACCAGCCCTTACTGGGAAAGTTTAAGTCGTTTCCCAACCCTGGTCCTCCCAGACCGGGCTCACCCAAATTATGCATACCCAAATTAAGCCCGGGCTGTTATTTCATGAGATTATGGATTGGAAGGCCTTCCACGTCCCGGACCCCCAGTCACCGAACATCATCTTAAGTCAACATTATACTACAATCTACTTAAGAAGAGGGATCCGGAGAGCCCTGGCCCCTAATCTTAAGAGGAGGTGTTAGGCAGAGTCGTATACGGGGAAAAGTAGGAGTAGCATGTGGAGCCAAGTAATCCGCTCCCGCGTCATGTTGTTGTTTTGGTGAACTAGGGATGGGTCCGTGAGCCAGAAGACTTAGACGGGAGCCTTAGAACTCAGGAACTAGTGTAGTATAAGTAGATGGGCGTGCCTAGCCGGCCGGTCAATGGTAGAGGAAAGCCGTCAAGTCAAATCCGATTCCCTTTGTTCCTCCGTGTAGAACAAGGGGAGAAACAAGTTTAAATATAATTTGACGTCCGAGCCCAGATTCCTTTTGAAGGACGGAGAGCCACTCCGACTCCTCAGCCCGCTGCTGTTCCTACTCTCCGTCTCCATGCCCCAATACATACTACAGACTATAAGTAAATCTACTTTCTCCATCCCCAAGGCCAAAGCCAGAACATACTGGACACAACAGGCCGGGCTAAATGGTAATAATGGAGAGGGGAGAGGGACAAACCCAATAATATCCCCATGTCATCTCATCATCAACATCCAGGCATCCACAGAATTTCAATTCCAGGACCAAAGGAATGCAAATCCAGGACCATGCCTTACCATCTAGTACTACATATACATGAATGAGGAGGCATACATGCATTCCAAAATTCCCATAAATGGTGCAACAAATAGTAGAAATAGAAATTTGCTTGGAATTACTGGAAATCTAACCTCAACGTGATTATTGAGCGCGGCCAAATGGAGGGCCGTGTAGCCGTCGTCCTTCTTCTCGTCCACCATCCAGGCCCGCGGTAGTTTTTGAAGCAGAACCCGCATTGCACTAGAAATAGAAAAAAAGGATGAAATTAGGCATAATTTGGGTGAAAGTACTTGTGGATTGCATTAAGGCACAGGCCCTTGCGCCTAACAAAGCCTACCATTTCCGCCAAATTCGGCGTAATCCCTTTTATTGAAAAATCAAATCTTTCCAAAAACAATTCCGTTTACGTCAGCATCACTCCGAGTCCGGGGCCTGGTTGAGAGCCTTATCCTATTATCCCTTTATCCGATCTCATTTCCGTGTTTCGTAGGGCCCGGGACTCCTGGCTCCTACCAAGACATTACTATGGCATTACTAGATCCAATTCTACGTTTCCCTGAATATATCGGGTTAAGGACAGCAGACAGAATACGCAGTACGGGATCTGATTAAGCCCTAAACTTAGTTACGTACTACTGTGCATATATACGTATGCATACGAATTACTTATTACTGCTCTACATACAATTCATATTATCCTGGCAAAGTTGACATCGAACGTAGTGAAGGATTTTCCTCCACAAGCATTGTCGTACGCGGACGTGAAAAAAGCGTCTCGGTTTAGGAGAGTTCTAAAATTGGAACTGCACTGTGCACGGGCCCCAAAAAAATTGTTTAAAGTACTAAAGACTGTAGAAAAACATGTGCTGCGGAGTGAGGGCTGGGCGTAGTGCTATCTCTCCTCAAAAGTATAAATACATTTGGAAATGCATTGGGGTCCGGAGGCTTTCCGAGCCGGGCACGTGCATCCCTTTAATGGAAACAAGGGAAGGAGGATATGAGTTATGTAACGGAACGTGGGCCGGTCTATGTCGGGGCTCATTACCAATGAATTGAGTAGAAGGATAATTCAATTTAATAGATTGGTCTAATTCTGCTGCAGAGGAACCAGGACGTATGCTGCTGGCCAGCTTTCTCCCGCTCCCTCGCAACAAGGAAGGCCCCGAGTCCCTTCAGGTCCAAATAGGCCGGCCTACTTATTCAGGGCTACGGGCGGCCTATGTGAAAGTACATGGGAACCCGCTACAGGGACGCTGTGAAAGGAGTTGGACTCTTTCCTTGACTTGAGAGAATGGGAGGATCCTCATACTGCCTGCTCACTTTTTGACTTTCAAGAGCCCAGTTTCTTGGGGCTGCTGGAAGGATCGGAGCTGGGCTGGGCCGGGCTGGCTAGAGTGGATCATGTATCCTCCAAGGCTTCCCTGGCTCCATGCTTTATAGAGGGAAGGAAGGAAGCGGAAAGTGGAAGAAGCCAAGAGCCAGGAGTCTCTCTCCACCACACCGTTACGAAAATAAACGTAAGCGACTGACAAATGTGACTCGGAGGTCCAATTCTAGACGTTACCAAAATTGGACTAAAAAGCTTAGGTACGAGGAAGGAGCGGCGGACTTAGTCCTTCGTGAATTAACTCCTATAGCCAGCCTATCAACGGGTACCAATGTCTCATCCGCCCTTCCTCCCAAGACGCCCAAGATCCTCTAATTCTCTCTCCAACTTTCTCAGGGTCCCCATGCTAATTCAAAGAGTTCTTCCAGCAATTAAACACTAGGCCCAGCTACGGCTCTCCCTTACTGGGGAATCAAGAGCCAATGTCTTGCTTGGAGTGGACCATGGATCTCCCTCAATTATGTACAGTTCCTAGTTCCTAATTCAAATATTAAATACCTTTCTAACTTGACCGGAATTAAATAGTACATACGGATGGGTAACTCGGTGCCGCTTGGTATCGCCACCTGTACTGTAAGCTGTAACCCTTAATTGGAAGCTATAAGAAACATTGTGAAACCAAATATTAAAACAAAATCATTTTTACTTGTAAATTCAAACTGAATCACAGTCTGAATCTGAATAATTGACTTTTTTCTCACAAACTTTCCCCAATCCCCAAGTTAAATACAAACTTTTCAACTCAGACCAACTCGTCAAATATAGCCTGATCATTTATCACTCTAACTCTAGTTTCATTCAATGACACTAAAGTGGTGACAAGGATTTGGTTGTTTGCACATGTATACAATTTGATTTATGTATAATAACTGATAAGTTTTGTCTTACTAGCGGTAATAAATTACGGGGTAATTATTTTATACGGCAAAAATATACACAGGTTTTATCGGAAGATCAGCATTCAGTTGAATGAAGGCAAGGATTATATCAAACCGTAGTAGGTTCAATTATGTTAAATAACTTTTGTTAGTTAACTTAAAACTTTGGAACCCACAAAGCTGAATAGTTTAGTCTCCCCTCCCAAAACTATTTTTTCCAAATCCAAAAATACAAACCACGAGCTAATGCCAATGCAATAGCAGCCCAACACATATGCATGGTCTTAGAAGAGGCCCTTGAGTGGGGGTCCCCTTCCAGAACAGGATCCTGAGCTGGAGGTCCCATCTCCGTCACCATTTCTATTAAGACAAAGTGCCAAAGGCTGAGGACTGGAGGCGGAGGAAATATAGAGAGCAGGTGACGTAGTATTTATGAGTGGGGGTCCCGTCCTATTTTTGGGATGAGGACGGCGGCGGCGGCGGCTGGCCGGGCCCACAGTTCCAAATCACGTAGAAATTGGGAGCAGCTGTGAGTGAGTCCTGTAGGCCGGAATGAGTGATGAGGAGGAGGGCCCCCTCAACACAATTAAGGCGGAGGTGAGATTAATGAAGGGTCATAGAGTATCAATTAATATGTGCCGCCGGAGATCCCCGACTCGCTCCATTCCCTCAGAGGCTGGCGCGAGTAGTCCGGGAGAGATCATTAACATAAAAAAGTGATTCTCATCAAGTGAAATAAGTCCCGGAGTCTATTCAGTCCCGCCCTTCATTTACTTCCCGGGCCCGGAGCTCCCCAAGTACTCATGAATTATAATAAGACCCTTTCATTACGCCCAAGCCCCCACTCCTTCAACTTTTCACCACGACTGTAATCATGCCGGAGCCTCCAGAACCCCAGCACACCTTCTTATAATCATACTCAAAGGGAAAGGAAAAGATTCATTTATGACCCCATTTCCATATAAAGTGCACATGCACATGAATATTTTAAATCAGGAGCCCGCCAAACACGGTTCCTGGGAGCCGGGGACTTCCAAGTCCGCCGAGCCTAATCCTCCTCATTCCACTTTCTTTTAATGCGCCCATTTACATTTTTCCATTTCAATTCCTCCTAACTCTCTTCCTTAGGCCGCCAGGCACAATTCTAGCCCTAATGAAGAACGCTCATGTGCAAAATTAAGGAATATTCATGGGTGGGATAAGTAGGCTAGGTCCTGGAAGCGCTTTCTCCAAATGGCTCTCAGCCGTAAAAACCCTTTCATTCCCAATGTTATTCCAGCTCGGGGCCTATGACACTTGAGACTATACTTGAATATCCAGAGAATAATTTTAAAATAACAGCGTGCCTCCTCCTAAAGAGTCCGAATTACTAAACATAACTTTCCCTTTCTAAACAGTAAAAACAGGCCTAGCAGTGCACAAAGCCTGGAATTTTGGACCTCCGAGTTAATTAGTGGCAAGTCTGGCTAGTACGCTTATGGTTATTTGATTGGATAATATTTGTTTAATCTAATTCTCTAACTAAACCTAGTGTAGTACCTTAACTTAAAGTTAAGTCGCGCAACCTAACCGAACTTGACATAAGGTAAAGTAGCGTAACTTAGCCTAACTTTGCCTAGCTTAACCTAACTGAAGCTGCAATAGTGAACATCTAACTTAGCCAGGACTGAAACACGGTTACGTAACAACTGAGCCTTAAGTACCGTAGCCAGGCCTAACTTAACCAGAACCAAACCAGCGTAAACTAACCTAATCGACAGTGAAATATCATATACATACATATACAAAATACATAACATAGCCATAGCCTAACTTAACACAAACGAACTAGTGTACTGTGAGAACTAGTGTCAAAGTGAACTAGTGTAACCTAACCTAACCTGAAATGGACTTGTTAATGAATCGCCATATTAATGCCTTGGACTGAAACTATGCGTCTTTAACTTAGCGACAGATGTTTAGGCGAAAAGAGTGTCCGCATAGCCCAGAATTCTTTAATTGGATAGCGGTCTAAAGAGCGGGCCAAGGGAAGTATGGATGAGATTGTCTGCGGAAATGAGAGTATCACGGACCATATAATCCCCACAATTCCCGTGCCAGGCAGAGCCTATGGAGGGGGCCTAAGGAAATAAGGAACTCTGGAGATGAGTGAGTAATGTTATCAGAACCAGATATTTCCTCCACTAAGCCCTAATACTAAAATTCAGACTAGGAAGAAGAAAGAGTGTGACTGAAGCAAGCGGGGTCTTCCTTTCACTTTCCCGTCCCTCTCCATCCCTCAGTCCTCATTTCTCCTGAGGAGCTGGATCAAGGTAATGCTCTGAGGGAGGAGGCCTGGAAGATAGGGATAACCTATGACGACCGCAAATGGAAGAAACTACCATTATCTCCTTTTCCCGGTGGAGAGAATGGGAGCCGCTTGAAAAAATATTGCAAATGTAGGTTGCATAAGCGGGGAGGGAGGGGCGGTGTGTGGGAGGAGAGAGGAAAGTAGTTTTAAGACTTGTTCTGGGACTCGAGCGCGGCCCGGAGAGCCCATACCTCATTTCCTTCCTCCCAATACTCCGGCCCGAGACTTCAAAGGCGGAAATCCGCGTGAAATATTCATCTCTTCAACACTTTCCTACCCGCCCTTCCCTTTCCTCTCCAGCCACCACCTTCTTCCTTGCGGAGATCCACCGAGATGATCAATACTCCTTCCCTCTTCTTATTACGCAAACCACACACTCATCATACTACCCGACTACCGTACTTTGTACGAGGGAAAGGGAAGGATCAAAAATGGGACTATGGCCCGAGTCCACCTCCATTATCAGACTCACAAGAACGGACAAACAAGGAAAGGAGGATCCAGCTTCGGTTCAACTACAATTCCGTCTTCAAAAATATACTACAACTCGGAATTTTAATGTGCACAAGGCAGTTCACAAAGATGATTCGAAAACTTTGCCCAACACCTAACTTAGTAATATTTAGTGATAGTTGACGAGTTTTACTATAAACTAAACTAACCTATGGAAGTCTAGCACACTATAGTTAAGTCTAAAGCGCAATCAAACCAGCATAGACCATACGCCCCTTGCTTCAAACTTCCAACCTAGTCTAGCTACGCATAGTGCAAGCTAGCCCTAACTATACATTTAGCGTTACCTAACTAACCTAAGCTCAACTATCGATACATTGAACCATCTAACCTAGACTAAGGACACTTAGCGTCGTATAACCTATATTAGCGCTACCTAGAGCCATTTAACCTTAACTAAGGACACCTAGTGCCGTCTAGCGCAAAGTAACACTACGTAGCGTAATTTAGCCTAACCAAATTAATGTTAGCGATGGCTTGCACAGGCTACAGTCCAACGTTACCTAGTAATCTGACCCAACGCGGCCTAGCCTAAGCTCGCCTGGTGAGTTTTAGCATAGCCTGTCTATGTACAAAGAGCTTACGCGTACGCCATAACCCTAACCTAACCTCACGTAGTCCAATCTAAGGAAAGTTACTAGACCATTCCCCATAAATTAACTGGCCTTCGAATGAATTCCGGATCTGGTTGAACTAATCCCTACCACTACAGAAGACTGGTCAAAACAGTGTCGGCCAGCCTCCATTTTGCTAATTTTGAGCCTGCTGCGAGTGTTTTGGTAAATATTGTCGGGCCACTGGTATCATCCCTACCGAGAATCCAAGCGTAGTGAGACGGGGAATTCAGGCTTAGCCATTGAATTGGCTCTAGAGCCAGTAAGGTCTGGCGTAGGCAGTGATGCAGAGCTCGAGTACGAGGCCTACCCTCATCATTGGCACTAGAGGAGAGCACGTTCCCCAAAACGCCATTCCCCCAAACTGTAGTATTACTGTAAGAGTATGTAGCCCAATATGTGGACTATACTTCATTCTGCCCGCTACATTTGTCTGACAGAATGGGGAAACTTGGAGTCTCTCCTCCCAAGTTTCACCATAAATAGGTTACATAATAATAACGTATTTTACTGGAGAGGCCAGTACGGAGAGATGGAGACCATCCGGGACTCACTCCCGCCCATCCCTCACCCAGAATAACTTAATCCGCTCTATAATATGCAAACTTCGATTTTAGTCTCGCTCTTCCTTCCAGCCCGCTTCCCTTTTACTACTCCATGGCTAGTACTTCGACCCAGCGCAGCTACCACATCAGAAGTTACGATCCAGCTACTTACAAACTTATTACTTTATTTTACCACTCCCACACGCCGGAGTTGGTGGGGGTTGGGACTCCTAAAATAGACACAAGATACGCTAATTGGAACTGCGGGTCCTGGGTTCGAAATAGAAATAAACAAGCTGGAAGGGCCTAAGATCCTAAAATCCAATGAGCTAATTAGAAAGGTAACTACTAAGTCTCCATGTCACAAGTACATGGCCAGAGATCTCATTACACTTTAACGAGGAGGGAGACCGGGGATGAGCCCCAAGCCCGGATGCGGGGAAAGTTAGAAGTAATATTTAGTATGACGAAGGGCAGGATTTGAGACTGAATTCCGGGAGGGATCTGCTTAGGCTAGATCCCCTTAATCATGATCCATACTGATGCTCAAGTGTCAATAACCCGGGCGGAAGCTAGCCGGCTGGCGAGGAACGGGACCGGGAAAAAATGTAAGAAGGTCTATAACTCAGGCTAGCTTAATATCTGTCAGTCCAAGTAGGGCACGCCGACGCAGGGACATAAAAACTTCAGTCCCAGCCTGCCGGAACACCACAAGTTCCTCCGCTCTCTCTGTAGTCACATTACCCAAAAACCCGCCGTCTCAACATATATTAGGCCAAGACTGGAAGGTTCCATGCATGGATGGGAAGATGGAGGGAAAGATATATACGGGACTTTTAATTGATTTCCGCCTAATGTATCCTCACTGGAAGCCCATTAAAGGAAGATATGGATCCGAAGAGCCTCCAAATGTGTTACTCCTTCCCTTAAGGAGTTTCGACTTGACAGGCGGCACGGGCCGGGATCTGGCATAGCTGTCTAACAACCACCAGCCTACTCCAGTCTGCCAAAGAGAAAGTAGCCCAGACACTTGCACATTCTTACGAAAAGTATAAGCAGGGAAGGAGAAGATTCGATAAGACAAAATGATCTGGGTACGAGAATTGGAAAAACGAGCCGCAAATTGGTTTTCCAAACACGGGCTACATTTAGCCAGCTATAGTATCGTACTTTCTTCTGGAAGAAGGTGGACTAAATGAGACAGGGCGGGTTATGAGTATGAGTGAAAGAGAGGTCCTACTCCCTACTCCGTTCTATTATGGGGACCTAATGAGGATAGGCCCAATCTAGAGCCAGTCCCATTAGTAACGGGATATCTTAATACGGGGACTCTCCTAGGCCTCATATCCAGCTGAAAGGGAAGGGAGGGAGACAGGCCCGGGATCCTGAGAAATAGATGGGAACAGGGGCCAAACGGTTCGGCTCATTATGTCTAAAAAGGAACTTTTCCATCTTTCCAAAGAATAAGGACCCTTTTGTTCCTGCTCCGAAGAAGGAGCCTGCCCAGGTCCCTAAGTACACAGGACTCGAGTCAAAGGACCTGATAAAAATGGGGCCACTCCGTCACCCAACCTAGTCCTACGCCCATGCAGAAGTCAGAGAGAGTAATCATTCACGTTACGTGGGGCTCCAGCAATCCAAATCGAAAACCAAGTTGATAGGAGAACTCTAGGATGACTTCATTATAATTAGAAGTGGATGTGGACGGAGTGAGGGGCCTCGATGGATTAACTCCTACGCCCAGCTTCATTATACATACATACTGCGCTAGGCTATAGACTATAGAAATATTCGAAAGCCACAAGGGAGATGAAGGGACAGCCACAACCGCTAAGCTATGTAAATTTAGGATAACAGGATAACTTTCCAAACCTCCTACGCTTCATACGACTCCGTAGGCACTCTAATCCAGGCAATCCTTAATTCCGCTCCAGAGCGGGAATTTATGCAGATATGACCAAAATTCATATAATTCCCTTGCTCATTAGCAAGTTGCAGGGAAGGGAATCAAGGCCTGTTGGGCCCAAGTCACACTCAGCAACTATCAACCTGCTTCGCAGAATCCTCCATAGATCATAACCTTATGGCCTCTCATTGCCATGTAACCAAAATATGGAGGTCACGTCTTCAGATCTCGCACAAGACCAGAGCTATCTTTCTCTGTAACTCTAAGGTCTGGGTATCAATACTGAAAATAGGTCATCCCTACACAGCACAGATTCCGATTTAGACAAAACAAATCTTTTCAATTGAGTTTAGTGCCTTGGCCCTGACTGGAGAGAATATGCTCACTTTGCAGTTTATTTCAAATTCAATTGGGTCCTCCACTCTTCCATCCATATATGAATCATATTGGACCTAATTAGAGCAATCTCTCCGAGACCGCATTTCCTACCATTTACCATTGAGCTCGGTAGCCCAACACCCTCCACCATATGTGTGACTTGTGGGCCTGTCTGGTCAGCCCAATCATAGTGGAGTAAAAAAGGCACCTCTTTCCCTATACATAGTACAAGATACGAGTAGTACCTCTGAGAAGGTTCTTCTCAACGGTTCCTGTTCGG
The DNA here is from genome assembly GCA_034696285.1 of Hypogastrura burkilli. Lineage (NCBI taxonomy): Eukaryota > Metazoa > Arthropoda > Collembola > Poduromorpha > Hypogastruridae > Hypogastrura > Hypogastrura burkilli. The sequence goes on along the minus strand of JAQFZY010000077.1, from coordinate 31,795 downwards.
AGTCAAATGACCAGCCAGAAGATGAAGAGGGCCAGTTTAGGAGTGGCTGTCCCTTTAGCCCTCACCCATGACAAGTACATACGAGTGTAGGGCGCCTGTTAGAGTCATCAGAAGGAACTCGGTCATAGTCATCTCCCTAATCTAAAAGACCAACCACTATGTATGCCTATGGCCTGGAGTCGATACAATATGCTGGACTCGGCATGCATGGCAGCACTACATTAAAAGTCAGTCACTCCGTGTAGACTCTAGTAGTATGTACATATATATCTCTAAATGGGCTCCGTTTTTTTCACTACATTTCATAATAACAAGTACTAAGTAGTGACTGGGTCCGTAGGTACTCGCCCATCAGTCAGTTGGACTCCAGTAGCCCAGTCAGGAGCTGACTCCGGCTCATTCCCATTCATTAGTTAGTAGGCTGCCTGCCTCCCTAATTTCTTGAGTGAACCATCCAGCCTGTCCTGCCTCCCCAGTCCCTCCTACATATAACTTTATAGTTGATGATAATCGATAATCATCTCATTTTTAATACATTAGCCTCCTCCTCCCTCCACCAGCTCATCCGGATCATCAGCCACATTATTAGCCTGTCTGACTCCTCCAGCCTCACCAGGCAGACAGACAACGGTCGGGTCCTTAAGACAAGGCAGAAAAAGACGTCCTTTTTAATCCAATCACATCTGCTCCGCAGTCCTCCTCAACGCCGGATCCGCTCCGTAAGTCCAGCCGTTCCCAAGTTCCAAACAAGTCATTTATTTGGTAGGACGTTACGTAGGACTACTAGGAGGACTCCTTTTAAAATTAGAGGGGGAGCACGTTCAGAGAGTTCATTTCCGTTGCGGCCGGGTCCCGGCCATGGGCCTAAATCAGAGAGTGCGGTGAATGACATCACATTATCATCTTCCCGGAATACCAATACGAAAGTTGGGCAGGTAGCTGGCTGGCGGGCTGGGAGTCGTAAGGAGACACAAACAACCATTTTACCCATTACCCTTTTAATTGAGTTAGTCAGGCAAGAGGGAAGGGGGAACCCTGCCAAGACTTTTTGTTTTCCAGAGGCCTGAGTTTAACTTTAGCGATTATAACAAGAGTTCTCCTTCATCTATTTTCTTGAAAGCCGGCAGAAAGGCTGGTCCTCCATACTAAATCCCCCATTTATTTCGGCTATGGCTGAGGCTGGGCCCAGGACTGAGGTTAGGCCTCCTAAGCCCATCTATCCCAAAACCCTCACTATATCAATCCAATTTAGCCAAACGGAACTAAAATCCGAATCCCGAGTCCTCAAACTCACCACGCCCTTCCCGTCTCAACAGCTACTGTATACTCTGCAACTACAGTAGGCAAAATATCCGGAGCCTAATTATAAGCTCCGAGGGCTGACCGGCTCAAATCTGGCCCTAGCTCTTCAGCCCTAAACCCGAAGGTCCGCTACATGACAGGTCTCGCTATAGCTTTGCTATAGTAGCTCTTGGAGGGTTCCCCAACCCGTTGAACCTTATTTAAAACAGGATTTCGGAGAGGCACTCGAGTGTAAGTCTCAAACTCAAAGTTTAATTCACTCTGCCAATCAAATACAAGACTTTCACTCACGCACTCCAGCTCCTTTCTCCATTGTATAGTAATACATATCCCTATCATCCTGGACATAGACAAAGGCCTGTCACTCTGATAGGCTGAGCTATCCGCACTCCGCCAAGGCCCATGCCCAGGCTACGGGTGTAAGGAAAGCTCAACAAATAATGCGGTCCAAAGTTTTAAGAGAATTCGAAAGTATGCATAATACATCTGGAACATATCATATACTAAGGCCGCCTTTTTCTAAAAATCCATATTAATATGTATGCTGATCCCGTCTCCTTCTCCTATTATGACCGCAATTGGCTCAGAGGATCCTACATAGAGAGAAAGTGGAGTCATTACTATTACTGTGCCTGTGTTTTATGCCACCACGTCCCCTTTCAACGGGCTGCGGAGAGTCCGTTAGGCCTGGGAAAAGTGTTTCTTTTGAAAATTGTGAGACTAGCCGAGTGAAAGTTTATAACTTTCTTGGGCCGGACAATAAAGAGTCCACTGCTCTCAGAATCCTGGGACAAAGTGAGGGTGAGGAGAGATGATTGTGTTACTTGGCCTGCCAAGGAGAGTAAATAGTCCTGGAACAATATCCACCTAAAGAAGTATGGAGTCGCGGACGTCAAGAGCCTGTCCTCTGACGTGGGAAAAAATTGGCTAAAAGCTCTCTGTGGACATCCGAGAGGGAAGGGATGTGAGATGCAGACCACGATCCCCTCACTGACTCTCCCGCTCCTCCGCAAACATCATTTCATTCCGAGAGAGAGAAGTCCGGGCCCAAGGAAAGACAACCTGATCAGGCCGGCTCATGTCCAATTTCCATCCAGCCCGCCAGCCGCTCTCTCTCCGGCCTATCATAACTGATTAGTTTGTATTTATTTTTTGAAGGCTCCATATGGGCTTCTGCTGCTCCCCCCCCCCAAAAACCTTATGATATACAAACATGGGCCTGGATCGTCTACGGTTTCCTCCAGCCCTTCCACGGACTCTCAGCTTTGTCTCGGAAGGAGAGAGGACAGGGAGGTTGGGCCAGACAGCCCAACCAGGCCCAATTTTAAGAGCAGGACCCCAAAATCCCGGTGGGGGCCATTCCGTAAAATCATTCTCAATATTGCTCCGAGGGGGTCTTCTTGATCCATCCTACTAAATAATAAGGGATTCTGTTTCTCAGCCAGGGACAAATTGCTTGTCGATGAAAAATTATAGCGTCCAACGGAATAAAGGTTTTTGTTTTTGCAGTAAGAACCGAACATAACGAAACATAATATAACCGAACCTAACATTAATTAACAACATATTATTATTGCATTTTCTTGTATCAAAAACATATATTTTTGCTGCATAGATTTTCGATAGAGCTTCTTCCTTAAGAGGCGTGTCCTAAATGAGCTGCCCATATAGGAAGTACCGAACAGGAAGTATAGGATCTGGCCCCCGTTATTATGCACAAAAGTGACGGATATTTCATGGGCCAATAGGAATCCAGGAACCCCAGAGTAGGATACATTTGCCTAAAAAAAAATTTGGCACTCGTCCACCATATGCGTGTATTTTAATTCGGGTAACTCGAGCCGACTGATCAGCCAGCCCCCCTGTGGATGAGTATAGGCATAATGAAGCTGGAGAGATAGGACCGGGAGCCGGGCTTTAGGGTTTAAATTAAGCTGGGAGCTCTTTCGGAAAGCTGTTACCAAGTTTGAGAGAATCTAAATAGGAAATTAGAATTGTGAATCCATAATCCGGGCAGATTTGTAGCCGGGCGCCCATTGGGCAGGCCGGCTGAATTCTAAACCGGGTTCCGGGCCCAAGACGCCTCGGCCTAATAAAACCCGAAGAAAGCTTCCTCCTGAATCATAGAGAATTCATTGAGACCATTTGAATCCAGACACTTTTATGAGATGAGTCGGGCACGCTGGTACGACGGGCTACTACAAAGTAGGGGCCCAGCCCTTTTACAGCACTTGCCTGACACTGTCGGCGGAGACAGATAAAAAATCCCCGACTCCCGGCCTTCTATGCTAGCTCCTTATTATCCGGCCGGAGGAAATGCCGGAGTGAGAGTGTTTCATCCGTTCTCGAGAGATGATTTCGGACATCCTGAGCCCTAATGTTTTCTTATGAAGTTCTCTCCGGTCCCGGCCCGAGTCTTATTAGGGCGGGCAGCGGAAGATATGCACAGATGCTTCTTCCCCTGTGAAAGGGGAGTGATGATGGGTTGGCATACAAACATTACATTGCGTAGCTTGTGTCCCTTTGGTTCTCCACAGCTCCTGCCTGACGTCTGTTTGAGGCCGAGATGCCGGGATGCCCGAGCTCCCGAAAGTCGGGGAGACAGGATGAATGCGTGCAATGTGTGTGGAGGAAGAGAGAAGAATTATAGTGTACACATACCGGAGCACATCTTGAGCTCCGGAGAGATGAATGGAGACATGTAGGGAGAACAGGATATGTAAAGCCGAAGGTAATGTGAGTATTAGACCTATGTATGACTAGGAGTAACCCAACCCAGGCAGCCCGAGACCAAATCATCTCCAGGGCTCCCGGTTCGGATACAAAGTGTAGCCCACAAACCCGGCGGGGACCATGGCCAGGGAGTCGTATTCTATTTTGGGCCTGTACAAATTTGGAATGGCATGAACCACACTTAGCCAATCGTCTGCCCGTGAGGATCTGGGAGGATTCCTTCCACTTTTTTCCCAGTTAACTTTCATTAGACTTAACTCCTTTTGTCGTACCCTTACGCTCTGTCATCAGCACTTTTTTTCCCCAGACTCCCAAGTACACAAAAAGGGACAAAACTGCAGTTCATTTGCATTAGTAGTCCAGCCCTCACCTAGGCGTGTTGTGTGTTCCGGAGCCGAGGCTCTTGAAAACTCGAAAGCACCAGCCCAACCTGTGATCTTAGATCGTATTGTTTTTAAAAAGCCAGGCCCTCTCCCTTCAGTAGAGCCACTTAATCCGAGAAATAGTCTCCTACGGAGTAGGATGTAGTTAACTGCACGTGTTTTCTGAGCCCTCCTTCCTGACTTCCAGTAAGAGGCAATTTCCCGGAGTCAGTAGGGAATTCCTATTCGGGGTTCCTCCGTATTAGTGATCAGGAGGCCAGGAGTTAAATCCCTACCTTTCCCACTATTGATTCAATGTCCGTCCCGTAAGCCCAAAGTATCCGTCCTGGACCTTCCCAGGCCTAAGGTTAGACGTAAGCTCCAATTTCCCCTGCCCAGTCAAGACAGCAAATGGTGAGATCACCTAATCCCCGGCTCCCATTTGATTTGAGCTTAAATACACCTGAGCCGGGGGAAACTGGGCACGGACACAGCGGAGCCCAGGAGGACCCTCTGGCCGCCCTCTATTTATTTAATTAATTATTTTCCATGCTTACGAACTAGCTCCTGTTTCTTCCGGAAAGTGCCCTGAGTGAGTGTACTGTAAGAGAGACTCCTTCAAAGTTCCAAGAGGCCCTCAAGTCAAAGAGAATCCGGAAGCCTCCTCCAACTTGCCCTACAGTCGAACTCCGTGCTTCTTTACTTCCCATATTGCTAGTTATATCGTATGGAATGTAATGAAGTATGGAGAGCTCGTAGGGCAAACTCATCACTCCTCCCACCGAATTCCAAAATAAATATCCAGCTCCGTATCTAATCAAGTCTTAAAGCTGGAGGAACTTCCAGCTCAAAAATAAGTAGTAGACACTTCAGCAACTCTGGGAAGACGGGGGCCGGCCTAATTGGAGATCCCAACGTCTGAATCCCCAAGTCTCCGAGACTATTTTCATTAGAGGAATCAAACGTCAGGAAAGTTAAATCATTTCTAGTGATAGTGATAGCCTAGGCTTAGGCTCTAGCCCATTGTAATACTACTACTACTACTACTCTAGCCAGGCCAAAGTTTTGTAATTCTCTTAGAGAGAAGGAGTGGAGAAAGTCGGGGACAGGCCTAAGTAATGGTAGTCAGGAATGGAATTAATGTGGGGCCTAGGCCCAAAAAAACATAATATCTTATAAGCAAAGACATAATTAGAATGTCGTAGTTAAGGCCTGTAGCTTCCTCTCTAGAACTAAAACTATAATGTCAAGATAAGGGCGGAGGCGGAGGCATGCCGGTCAGTCGAAGTCCCTCCTGATATATGTCAGGTCATTAGAGTCAGGCCCAAGTTTGGGAAAGTATTTCACTCCAGCAGCACCAGCACCCGGCGGGAAGAGCCGAGGCTGGAGACAATTTTACATTTAGGTGCTTCAAACTGAAAACACATGAATTAGAGGCCATTATGGGACATTATGCACCCAACCCCGGCCCCACTCTAACTTTCACAAATGTCTCTGCGCTTTGTCTCTGCCCTTTCAGAGTAATTCCGCTGCTGGGCTCTGAATTCCCTCCTACGGCGTAGCTCTATTATCAAATTGTACAGAGGCCCAAACGACAATATTTGAGCCAAATTACGGATCTCACTTTCCCTCCCACCCATTTCCGTCCACCTCAAAACCCATATTTATATTTACAGTAGGTTGATGAGATTAGGAAGATTGGGGGTAGCGAGAGAAACTGTATCCCAGTCCAAACTCCAAAGTCAACGATACAAATTGAGTCCCCTGGATTCGGCTAGCGTTGGCTCCATTACAATTTGCTGCCTAATGCCCGAGCCCGTGTTATTCAATTAAATAGAGCATGAGCTAGAGGCCTCTACATAGGATTTTCCCAGGACCCCCGGAAACCCAACTCATGACGAAATTCATGGAAATATTCTCCTTCCAAAGCCTCGGAAGCCCTAACGAGAGGAATGTAGTCATTATTCAGCCGAGGCCCGGGAGCCTTCCCTAATTCTTCTCTAAGCCCTTCCCATCAAAGATCTACGGGCCAGAAGATTCCCAAAGCGTAATGTTCTCAGCCCAAGACAGTAGGACTACACACACTCAGCGGGAGCCTCTAAAACAATCATAATACAGTAAAAATGGAAATTGTAGGATAATAGAACGGGGCGAGTCTAGGCGGAAAGGGACTAGGAGCCATTAGGCTCGTGAGCCAGACGAAGGAAGCCCTCAGCCCTCCTAAACTTTCACCTTTCACTCTCATTCTCTTTACGTTATGAGAAAGAATAAATTGCCCGCCCTCTCCTCCAAATCACAAAAGTTCTTTTTCCTCGGCACCAGGAAAATCAATGGCGAGGCGGAATGGGCCCAGGCTATATGTAACAGGAAATGAAATGATCGTTTTCTCTAGATTGAAAACGAATTAGACCAATTTACAGGCCTGTCTGTGGGAGAGATAAAACGGACTCATAAACCCTCTAATTAAATTCTACACAGAAGAATCATCCGCACGGAAGGAAGGGATTTTCATTAGACATCTCTAAACCTCAAGTCTTGGGAAAGAAAGTAGCCCAAATCCAAGTAAGTCAACTCGTTAGGCCGCGGAGACTTCCCATCAAATAGGGGAATTGTCGTAGCTCATAAAGGCTGAGGCCCGGGCATCAACTCCAGAGCACTACAGAGGCGAAATCTGAAGGAGGATGGGAGCCCCCAAAAAAGGGAATTTTTTCAAGTGCTTTCCAGGCTCCGGGGCCGAAGTCCTTCGAAGGATCTATAAGTATTACAGAGTATCAACAGTATAAGCAGGGTCGTTTCAAGAGCCATAACAAAAACCAAAGTTATTGCAAGGACGATGAAAAGAAGTTTGGGCCGGCTCCTTGGCTCCCTGCCATATCAATGCAGAATTTAGGCCGGGGTTTTAAGTTCAGTTTAAGAAATCCATCCTTGGGGATAGGAAAATTATAACCTTCCCATCTCAGGCCGAGCAAATGGACGTTTCCAGCCCGTCTGAATTCATATACTTCCTTCATTTAGCCCTAAGCCCCGATTCCGCTTGACCCAACACGAGAAGAACCAACTTTGTACATGAATTTCCGGCCTCCTCCTCCCTGGCTGACAGGGACATTGAGGAGAAGATTTCTTCATTTTCTGAAGATAAATCCAATGTATGTCAACGTCAATTCCAACTCCAAAGTCCTGGAGAGAGTATAGGAGATGGGATTAGGCCAGTCGGAACAGAGAATGGGCCTCCAGAACCCATTCAGCTAAGCTGATATAGGAAACGTGATTAATTCAACAAGGAGGAGGAGGATTCGAGGGAGAAAGCCAAGTCCCAACTTTCACCAGTGAAACTTCTGCCCAACCCAAGACCAATGTGATATTGTACTTTCACAATAATTCTGAAGAGGCTATAGGGACTGCTGCTGCTGGTGGGATAAACATGTCTGACGTGCCTGATGGGAACAGAATAAGAATGGCCGAGATGCAAACTGGGAGAAAGGTAGGAGGACATTCATAATAGGAGGAGAGGGCCCTCCCGGCGCCTCTAGCGCGTAGAGAGATAGACGCTACTTACATAATCCAATTCTGCGCCTGAAGGGATCGTTATTACATGGACTGAGAGGGGACGGAGGAGCGGGGGAATAAAAATCGAAGAGAAAATTCAGAGGCAATTTTTCCATTCAAAAGAGTTGGGTGAGAGGGAAAGGCAGACTTCCGAAGGTTGAAGGCCAATGTCCTGCAGCACTCACTCCCACCACATCCTGCTAAAGTGAAGAGAGGCCGCCTTTGACAATTTTCTTATTTTCAGCCGAACGTGTGAATTGGGCCCTTGATTACATTGTCAGTCCCTTATACTCCTCCCCTACCTACATATACCACGTCTTGTAGTTACATAAAATGGGACTTGATGGGACACGTTCCCCATTCAGGTCTAGCAGAGCAAAGGAAGTTCATTCTTCCAGCCAGGAGCCAGTAATAATTACTACCTACTGTATTTGGCGAATAGACTTAATATTCATTCTGCTCAAAAAATAGAGACTTTTGCTCAAAACAAATTGCCCAAATTACTGTACCAAATATATAAGTTGGACGCAGTATATTTCGGATAGGTGCGTAATTCGTACCCGATTCATATTCCACACCTGACCTAACTACCCTTACTCATATTGTTTGTTGTTTAACATGTATCTATAGATTGGCTCATTCCCATACTTTTGTTTTGGCGAAAGAGTATATTTATGGCCTAGTATAAAATACTTTGCATATGTACATACATACATATGTACTACAATCCTGGTGAAAGTAGTCCGAATACTCTACAGTGCCGATACTTTCACTTATTAAATACGCAGATCAGATTCAGGGATAGCTGAACCACTTTTTTTCATCGAAGACAATTGAACACGAATCGGCGGAAAGAATGCATGAGCTGGCAGGAAAAAGTATTGAAAAATGGGGCTCAAACATAGGATTTTTTTTCCCATGTGTGTGTGTGTGTGCCTGTGGAAAGAAATTGGGGCCCCAACCCAGAGCCTCCTTTCGTTAGAAGAAGAAAAAGCGTCTCCACGTTTTCTTCCGAAAGCAAGAAAGGTTATATATTGAAGACCTTCTGTGAAATAACTTGTTGTACGATCGTAGAAAGTCAAACAGGTCCTGGACTTTTGGGCCCAGGGAAAAGAAAGACTAAATCGTCTACTTCACCTATTGAATTTTAAGTGAGGTGAAAAAAGCTTACAAGGGGAAAGGAAGGGGAGCCAAACTCTTCGAAATCCGTGGTTTTCTCCACCGTTCCTTTCCCCTAAACCCTTGGAATCCCCCCTAGATAGACCATCCAGTCTAGGCCTAGCCAAGTATAGCCCAAGCACAAGAATCCAGGCTCCTGTCCCCAGCAGGAGGATAGAATTACAGGGATTGAAGGAGGCCAGGAAAAAATGGGTCTAAGTGACTAGACCTACTTCCAACCGTAAGGAATCCCCTTACGAGAAATCTCCCATTCGAGCGAGCAGAGGAGCCCAGAATTACTAGATGGATTACTCAAAATTCGCAGGAATCAATTTGCTGATGTTTAGTGAAATACTTGTTGGGCAGCAGGAGGGAGGACCCGGCCCCGCGATTTCCGGCTGGCGAGCTTAGGCCTAAAGCCGGAACACAAACACGGAGCCTACTACTTTGCAAATAAATTACCTAACCGTCAAACTTTCCGTAGAATTAAATGGTTGAGAAGCACGCTCTTTTCCCCTATTCTCCCGGCTCGCCGGGGACTCGGGCCGCGAGCCTTAAGGTAAGAAAGTTAACAACTCTGACATTAAATAAATATTGCCTTTCTCCTATTGATTTACACGTAAATCTGGCTCTGCCCTCATCCGTAGGACTACTAGTGAAAAGTGACGGACCCCTCTTCTTCCCCTTTCTGCATATTCTGAAAGAAGGCTCTGGCCCGTGAGTCCTCACACTTCCTCGGCTCAACTTTCTCTCACAATGCCTTTCTGTCAGGCCCCCTTATTTTTATACACGGATTTGCATTGGGCTCAGGCTGGCGGAGTCTCAAGTGCCCGGAACTCATGAACATTTCCTAGAACCATTTCAATATATATTTGAAGAGAGAAAGTATACATACATTTATAATGGAGAGCGGAGCCCGAGCTCCGGTGTCGGGGTCTTGGGAAGGGCTCCGTCAAGTTCGACCACCGCCCCAACACTCTCAAATCAGTCCTACATATTTTACTACCACTCACGCCCATTCAATATGAAACAAAGGGGAGGCTCGGCCTCGACATGCAAGGGCCTCAACTACAAAACCACAATGATGGGCGGCCATACATATTAATGTTCCATTTAAAGTAGGAGGCCCTCCTGAACTTTAATCAAGAGCCTTCTACGCCGGGAGTCAGGGCATCTTCACAAGTCCAACGAGTGAGACTACTGGATGGCAGAATAAAAGAGAAGATAGGAGACGCCGTGGGCATCAGAGCATTGGATGGAACTGTTGGTTTTTTCACTCGGAAACTGGAACCTTCGTCCTCTCTCTACTTTCTCCCTACTAGATCCCAGACCAAGGTACATACCTACCTACCTACCTACATATTATCCAGGCTCAGCCCAACTTTTATACATAAAAACAAAGGAAGGGGAATGGGGAAGTGTCTCAAACTTAATGCCGTTAGAAAATAAATGGGAAATCGAAAAGTCGGCAAATTTCGGCAATCTTCTGCCATCCAAACTTCTGAGATAAATGTTGCACTATTACTCTCCCTCGGTCAGTCCCCGGAAGAAATACTTATGGGAAAAGTATGTCTCTTCAAAGAGCCATTTAGCCTCAGCCTTAGCCGTCCATGGAAGTGGGTGGACGGCGGACCCAATTTTTATCCAAGTCCTCGACTAATCCCGCAATGCGCCTTACGTGGTTTACATGGCAAAACATAAAAATATAGTAATCACGTAAGACATAAAGATAAGGGTTGGCGGGTTGGTCGTAGGCCTGATGAAGAAAGGGCAGGTCTTGGCCGAAGATAAGGTTTCCAAATCCCCAAAAAATTCAGTCCTACACCCAAAAACTTTATTACTCCTAGGATGGAGGCTGGTGGAAGTAAATAGAGGTCCTATTATATGTGGGACGGAAGTCCCGAAATATTTTATGTCTGGCAGAAAATGACTATTATACAGATGAATGGATACCTGGGACTCCGGCCTACTATCATTTCTCCCATGAACAGGACATAAGGAAAGTAATTCCTCCCGGACCATCCCGTGTGTCTCACTCTAAAGAGACTCACGAAATGGGAGCCAGCTCTATGCGGGCTCTGCCCTCTACTTGCTTGTCTCCACAAAGGCTACCAGCGGGTTCTATTAATAGGGATGAGGAGTAGGGGAGTTCCGGGGACTGTCTTAAGATGGGAAATAAATTCATTGTCTTTGGGTTACAAGAGAAACGGAGCGAAGTTTCTCGTGAAAGTATCTGTAGGTGAAACCGTAGAGTTCTGCCTTCATCATCGTATGGAAAATTATTCGAAAGGATCCGAGACCATATAGAGCTCATTCAAATTCCATAAGATCCGTTTTATCAACGAATGAGTGAACTCTGATTGTGAGTAGCCGAGCTAATATTTCCGGAGCTTCTGAAGCGATCCCAATCCCCCATTCAGCCCATGAATAGGCATGCTTTTGGGTCGTAGGTTCCCGTGGCCCTCCACTTGTTTGGTCTCATCCTCCCGGCCTCCCTATTAGTAATAAATGCAAATCCGACTGAAAAAGTTATGGATACTGAAACTTGGGATCTGTCTCGAGAACCCACAATTTATACCTAAAATATTAAAATAGACCCACCATTCAGACCTTTGCTTTTGCTTTGTCTCCTCGTCTCCGGCAAAAGTGGATCAGAGTTCAGAGAAAGTTCCCCCCCGTCTCGTCAGGCCTACACGGAACTGGGCACATTAAATACTAACCTAAGCAAGCACATTTACATTTGTCACATATACTCTGGAGAGAACCGTAATGGATTTACTTCCCTTCCACTCCGGCCCTAGGACACTACCTTATTGTGGTAACCTTATAATGGCGGGCGGGGGGCTGGAGAAAGCTGTAATAAACCCAGCTTAGAGTGGAAGGACAGGACCCGACGGCCTAGAGTATTTCTGGCTGGACGGACCCGTGAGCCTCCACATCAAGTTTGCAAAACAAACGGTAAGTATAAGTACCTCTTAGGACATTGAATGAGTCCCAAGGATGGCCACTTAGTGTGCCAAGAGACGCATTTTCAAACACCAGGGAAGAGACTGGGGAGCGGGCCCTTTATGTTCGGTCGAATTACTTCCAGCCTAGTCCCCAGTCAAGGAGAAACCACCAGCCTCGCCCCCTAATGCTCCCTCCTCAAATAAAACCAAAATTAAAATGTTACACACTTTAATATGGAGGGCCTGTGCCGGAGCCGAATTTACTTTGGCCCAGAGACCAAGGGAGGCCCAAATACAAAGGGGACTTATTTAGGCGGATTCTCCTGCCTGCTGGGAAATCATGCTTCCGTCCATGGGTACCTAATTATATCTTCTAACGACCAAACATGTGTCTTAGCTATAACCTAATTAGAGAGGAGAGGGCCTGGGCTGAATCGAACTACACATTTATTAAGTAGACTACTCCGCTCAAGGCCTGGGCTCATAATTTGATTATACCTAGCCTTTGAACTAAAATATGGTTCGAAAATAGACTGAGGAGGATTTGAGGGAAGCCTAAACTGTACTGGACCCATGATTTAAGGATAAAGGCCTTCGGGCTCATGGCACGAGGCGCTGATTAGAAACAAGCAAGTTCAAAGCGTTGGGCAGGCGAATAAAGAACAGATTCTGTACTACTTTGGCCTAGAACATAGAGGACGCCCTTGTATGATCTACGGAGAGAATACGGACTCTGGCCAAAAGTCCTCCTTATAATAGCCATTCCGGGACAGGCACACGACCGAGATAGCTTTTCTTAGCTTCGGCATTTGGCACATTACAGCTCTGTCTTTATTTAGTATTCAGAAACTCGACTCTTCCTAATGTAGTACAGTGCAAATATGAGGTCTTCTAACTAGGCTCCTTATGGTCCTAGGACTCAATCCGGGCAGATGCATTATCTCCAGCCTGCTTCCTTACCCGTTCTATATTTATCCGAAATATGCGTAAGCGGCTTAAGGCTGCAGAGGCTAAAAGATATGATCCATTATCCACTACCTGCCATGCCTCTTCAAAGCTACAAACCGTATGGAAGGTCTCTGCTGTTAAAATCCGAAAAAGGTGAGCCAGGAGGGATCCCCGTCCTGTTTCTTAGCAAATAACAATTACGTCGTCAAATTGAGCCCTCAAACTACAAAGGACCATAATGTCTCTCGGCTCCACTTTGCTTTCTCCCTCTTTATGACTCCCTTGAAAAGCATTAATTCAGGTAGTAGCAGTAACCCTCTCAACCCTGGCATCCGGGGCAATAAGATCGACCCTTACCTGGCCCGCGTGCCACACGTGGAGTCAACGTGAGCCATAAAACGATACATGTGCTCAGAACATTTAAAATGTAAACAACATTGGGAAATGCAAGAAAATTAGGGCGGGAGGACTCACATTACCAAAAGGTGCGTCGTATATGCGGAAACGGAAACTTTCCCGTGACCAATAAGTGCGTCCGCCTACGCAGAATGACACAGATTTTCGGGTTGTAAGAACCACCCTTCGCCGGATTAAGTTACATCATTATGGCTGAAAAAAAAAGTGCGAAAAACGTAATTGGACTCTTGTTCGAAATCACGGGGCCAGGAACGATGTCCCAACAAGGGATTAGGTTCCACCGACTTCCAAGCAATTCCAAATACATAGAAAGCTCGAATGGCATGGGGCATGTCCCGGAAAAATTAAAGCATACTAAAGCAAGCGGCAGAGGATACAATTAAAACTACGATTAGGATTAAATGATAGGACTGAGCCGGAGGATTTCAAAATTACCAGTAATATCCCGGTCCAATTACATGGCCGGCCATATAATAAAACTATGGGTTCTGTACATTTAAAGCCTGGAAGAGTCACTTTGGTGAAATGAGGGAAAGAATTCGAATAAAGTGTCCAGATTTCATCTAGGCTCTTCTGCATAGGCAGGCCCGCACGGAGTCTCCATAGTAACATTCCGGCCCCTTAAACGACAGGCATTGAGTGTCGCCGGGAACCATTTGGTCCAGCCTACAACCTCCTCAACTTCAACCTAATAAAGGGAAACTTTCCCCATCAAAAATACTATCTAGCCGCAAAATCAATGGAAGTATTATTAGATCCCCCCAAGAAAAAGTTGGAGCCCCCAATGGGTTAGACCTCCGTGTCTGTGTAGTATAGGTAGTCTTGACTTTCTCCCAGACAGCCAGGCCCCGAGACAAAGGTGGGGGATTAGGGAGAACGGCAAGGGAAGTCTTCAATAGTAATTTGTTGGGTTTGAGGATCATTAGTCAGGGAAAAAGTATTCGAGGGAGGCTGAAGGCGGGCTGGAATTGTATCCATCAGCAGTTATTACAAATGAGCCCTGGCTTTCACTCCAACTTTCTCCTCTGCTAGATTTGGAAATCTGGAAGTGTGAGGAGACGACGGAAAATGTAGTCTTAAAAAAATGGGTCTTCGTTGAGGGCCCCCCTTTGTCAATACTTTGGCTATTAGTAGTCTGAACTGAAGCCTCCCTTCCACTCTTCCTGCCTCATGACTTCAACTGTAAAATTACTCTCAGAGGACAAGATTAATGAAATACCTTGGAACTCAACTACCTTTGAGCCCGGGCCTCTGTTTAAAACGGCGGAAGAATTCTGAATTATTTAGCTCCGAACCTAATGTTTGCTTTAGTAACCCGAACTTTTGGGCTCAAATTAGTAAATAGAGGCTCTCCATTATGTGTTGTGCGGAGCCGAGCATGTGGGCTTTTGATCCATCAGAAGTCCTATTTTAAAGTTTCAAGCCCATTACGTCCACACCGAGGACTCCCAATCAATTGTGAGGCGAGGGCGAATCCTTAATTTATACGCCGCGGCCCAGGGTCCATAAACTACGACAGTCGTAAAATTTACCTTCTGCCAATCTCATGTTTCATTCTGATTCACTTCCTCGAATCCTCCTCCGCTCTTCTACACTTACATAAGAAGTCCATTTAACGAAAATGTTTACTCTGTAATACATTATTCTCAGTCCATTCCATCCACTTCCTGGACGCCGCCGCCTGAATCTCTAAATCCGAATTTACTCTTAAGTACCCGGAGCTAAGCAGACCTTCGGGGGCCCTCAAGCGGAAAACCGGCTCAGGGAACACTTTTTTAATCATAAATTAAGTATCCATTTATTTCAAATTGAATGGGGGCCCGTTTATCTGGAAATCAAAAAGTTTGGGCTGAGGAAGATTCTTTTATACCTCCTATCCGCCCATGCATAATAGTCCCCCCACTCTTGACTCTGGGATCCAATCTCTACCTTCTCGAGTATTCTTATCATACAAAAGTAATTTGAATTTTACGAGAGTGATCTTGAGACGTGGGATTCCCTCCCACGGTTTACAATACAGTACATGTTCACATAACACTATTCCTCCGTCATAAACCGGGCAGATGAAAATCTGGGCAGAATCCACCATGGTCCTCCTCCCTCCCTATTTATAAGACACTACCGGGCTATGTAGGTGCAGGAGCCGTATAATAAATAGAACCTGGAACCATATCCCGGCTCAAACCTTGTAAGTCCAACGATCAAAATAGAATTGGCTTTTATTGAAACGTATGCGAGGTTGGGAGGGAGAGGAGATGAATCCAGGCTCCCCGGGCTCTGGGCTCATTCAAAGGACCGAATTACTTATTCGAAAAATAAGGAAGGGCCAATGTAATCCGAGCCCCGGTGAAAGTCCTCGTCTCCATTCTGGGTTCGCCCCCATAAAAATCAGCGGGAACTAATAATCGGCTCAAAATATGAGAGGCGGAATTCCTGGGTGCTGGATATTAGAGGGCCGGGAGTGAAAGAATAATAAAGACCATTATAAAGATTTTCCCTTAGATGATGAGGCGACATGCGCTTGCGACTTGGGCCAGTCTTTCTTTCCCTGCTGCTGGTGGCGGTGCTATGCTGGGACCTGGCCCGAGACGGCGGAAAGAGAAATCCGATTTGATCCGAGCCCACTGCCGCAAAAACTTCCTCAAACCTCTCCGTTTTCCTCCAAAGAGACTCATACTTCGGGGAGCAGGGCTACGACAGGGCACTAAAAATAGCTAGTGGTCCGTATGTTCTCCAACTTGGTTTATTCGCCTCTTCCCTGCCAGCCCAGGCCGATTTTTTGTGCAAAAAGAGCACCCCTTGCCCTAATTCCGAGCCCCTTTCCGCCAACAATCTAATTATAGTCCCAACTAATCCAAAAGTCTCTCCTAATCCGAACAGTAGGATTGTGAAAGAGTGAAGTGAACCAGTGGAACTGACCAAAGGGAAACCGAGAGACTTCCTAGTACAGTAAATTGAGTACCACAGTTCTATATTCCATAGAGTCCTCTATCATCAGTCACACGGAGGTCCGGGCCCTTCCTTTCACTTGATAGGTCTGCCCGGAGTCGTAAAACAACTCAATACTCTTACTATTGTTCTTTCCAGCATGAACCTTCCAAATCACGGACTCCCTCTCAGAAAATTATATTGTAAACTCAGGTACGGTGTAGAGTTCCGTTTTGAGGCCCATAAATGATCCGGGAGGGGAGGAACCCGGGAACTCGTGAACCCCGGAACTATTGGTAACTCACGATTACGTGGGCGGGTGACATGCTTAGGGTTTCATGTACACTCAGCAATTCGGGCTAGCTCCAGGACTGGCATATTAAATACGAGGCCTGGACTCACTTCCGCCAGTCTGGGAACTCGCACATACTTTCTCCGTCGCCGGGCTAACTAATTAGCCTGCGGTACGAAATTAATCATTTCCTCATGTGTATTAAATTAGGAGTAGCTCGTGCCTGGCCCCGGTGAGCCATATGGCCATAAGTGTAGGAGTGAATGACACTCAGTCAGCTGTCAAGGAAAGGGCTGGGAGAAAATGAATTTCCCCTCCTGCTTTTAATAATAGTGGCAGAGGCAGCGGAGGGTGGCTCGAAGGGAATAGGCCTATAACAGGCCTGCCACTTTCCAACTCCAGGGCTCAAATTGCGTGGAGGAAAGAGAGGACGGCGGAGGGTCTAGGGACGCTATACATATCGTGTCAGGGGAAGTCAGTAAACAGGAATGACATTTTGAGTACATAAGCTGATTGTAAGACATTCTAACGTGCATAAGTTACTTAAGACAAACAAACAATGGGGAATTTTGCATAATAGGAGAATCATAGGGACCTCCATAGGGAAATCTATTGGCATCCACTCACATTCGTATAACAAATTGGAGTGTGTTGGGTGAGTAGCCATTGCAAAAAAAAAAAGTTGGCTGGATCTTGGATCCATGATATTATTATGCCCAGCCCGCAGTCCATTTACTAGAACCCACAGAGTGTTAAATATAATCCCGGAGGCCGGGTCCCAGCGCGTGCTAGGCACGGAAAAGTTTGTTTTAATATCCCCCAAATCATATTACTCCATGTAGCAATTAGAAAATGTCAAAGTTTGACTTTTAGTCGATAACATTTCCGCCTCTCTGGCCCATTGTTCCAACTATTAGCCCCACAAAAGAGTCCAAGTATACTTGGTCGACTCTGTATATCCAACACTTTCCTCGCTTATTAAATACCTAGATATGTATGTATGTGTACGTGGAATAGGACTTCTGACTGTAGACTCTACCAGTAACTAATTTAAATATTTCCATAATGCATTAGCGAGCCAACTTTCTCCTTGAGCCCCTCTTGATTAGCTCCTTGAGTATCTCCTAAGAGACCTCTAAAAGTGGAAGAGTCCTTGGTACGCTCTCCAGTATTTCCCAAATAAGCTGACCTTCCTTTTACCTTCCACTTCCGCCAAGACTCCATATAGTCATGAGCCGACATAAATACACTCCACGGTCGTCTTTTAGTGTGTACAGAAGAGCCGGGGCTCGTGACAAAGTAGCCCTGAGCAAAAAGGCCCTGGCTTGTTTAGAATGGAAGTGTCAGGGAGTCTCAACAACCATCAGTCTCTCCCATACCCATCAGTACAAATAATAATAAAGAAAGAGTCTCCGACCCAAACTTAATCCTCTGTTCCCCTCTCAATCACTCATTGTGTCCTCTTGTTGGGCAAATAGAGTTCTTTCGTAACTTGGGCGGAAGAGGGAAGGAAAAAGTAACTTTGGTCTTGAGGACGGACATTCAAGGAACTCATTGAGCGGAGGCCGGCGTATCAGGATTTAGTTGGAGAAAGTTCCCCGCCGCCGCCCTCAAAACTTTCCCTATTCTCCATAAGTCTCTTAGCCGGGGCTCTTTCATTTTCTTGATGTCATTATGCCCAGAGTATTCTTTTAGGGCAGAAAGTTTCGGAGGCTTAGGGCCGAAGCAATGATTCGGGATAATTTAACACCCCGCCCGCCCTCAAAGGAAAGGGGAGGGAATAATGTGAAATGTGGTAGTTTAAAATAAGTTCAAATAGAACTCAAGAACCCCCTTCCTTCCTTCCTTCCACACTACCTGGACCCCAATTCAGGCATACTAGGCATACTTCCATGCCTGGATCAGGAAAAAGTCCGTTAGGCGGCTCATCCGACCGTCAATGTCCTAATAAACCTGATAGAACCAATTTAAATTCCAGGCCCCTCAAGCCATCCATCTTCATATTAAAATTAGATTCATAGAAGTCTCGGGCCATGGGCCAGCGGGCTAATCGTGCTCCAGGAACCCGGCCTACTTTGTACAACTTATGCTTTCCTTTCAGGTTCCTTCACTACATATATAGTACGGCCTCCCGTGCTCCAAGTATGAGGAGAAAGTTTCTGCCTGCCAGAGGGACCCTCCTCGCCCTCCCCACCTACGTAAGTAAAATAAACTCAGTATTTATTGACAGAGTCAGGAGAGTAGGGACGAGAGTTGAATGAACAATCAGGCCCAGTCAGTTCCACATAAATATTCTACTTCCTCCTCCCTACATGGGCTGGACTGGAGGGAACCGTAGAGGGAACAAAGGGTCCCATTGATTACATTTAAATCTTAGGTGGGAGATAAGGGCAGGAGCGGAAGCGGAGAAAGAAACAAATTACCTTCCTCATGAATCATGAAGAATGGGGCCATGATAAGAACTTTGTACTCCAACTCACTCAACCTACCGTATTGTTGGGCTCAGCTTAATTACATGCAAGGGATCTATTAAATTATGAGATAGTAGCCGGGAACCCCGAGAAAGTTTAGGACTCTCTCCAGCAGGACTCAGATACAGTTAGGCTTTAAGGAAGGAAGACCCGAGGCCGAGTGGGTGGCTCCATTCCTTTCCAAGACCCTCCAAAAAAAAAGAGAGGAAAATCAATAGGGAGTGCTGCTGGAGAAAGCCAAGACATAAATAGTTGGCGAAGGAGACTGGAGGAAGGGCATTTTTTTAGGCCCCGGATTCTCATCTTAGAGGGAAAGAACGTGTTTCACTGTCGGGAGCAGAGATTCCCCCAAACCCTCCTCCTTAATTCGAAGGGATCTATCAAATAAAGTTCATTAGGCCTTCCCTTCTCATTACTACCCTACAACCTGAGGAGGTTCTTTATGGACCAATTTACATAGGTGGCCTACATGTGCTAGAGACGGATGGGCAGGAGAAGCCTTAGCGTTACAAATGCACCCGGGCACGCAATCTCTTCCATTATGCAGGCACACTTAGGTACTTAACAAATAAATAATCCCTGTCAGTCCGAGTCCCACGCTAAAGGCCGAGCCTCCCCCTCCTGCTTTCACTCCCCATAAATAGTAATGAGAGACTAATTTATTTACGTGGGATAGGATAGGACACGGGCTCCTTTCCTACAGGGACTAACCTTCCTAATTTCCCCAGCTCCATACATGCTAATTACAAGTTTCACTTTGGGCAGGGAGCTCCAAATCTAGGCCAGGCCTAAAGAAATGATTAACTAATTGGGCATATGCATGGTAATTTGACGGGAGGCATACTCCTAGAGCGGTATTTAGGGAACTCTGGCTTAGCCTAAAACTCATCAAGGGGATTAGCCCCTAACTCTAAGCTTGAGGTAGTGCCTACCCCCTAAGAATCAAGCGACTACTGCCAAAAATCCAGGGCCCAAAACTTTCCCTTAGTTCCGACTGACTGGCTGGGGGGAATGGGACTTTTACTCATTCCCAGAATTTAGTAAGGACTAAGAACGGATTTCCTGAATCTGTCATTTGTCAGGCAGAATGTCTGGCGGAAATATACGACGGATCCCTACTACAGCCTCCCATCCAGAGCCTAGCCAATAGTAATCCAAAGGTAATTCACTGGAAACTTGCGGCATAAGCCATAATGCAATAATTAACCAGAGGTAGATAGAGCTTCGTGCCAGGAACCCTATCCCTCCTACTCTCGCCTAATCCATCCAACTCGAGCAGAAATGAAATAGTAAACGCGAGGACTTATGGCTCTAGATTAGGAAGACGGATTTCAAAGGAGAAGTGCCTAAAACATGCTGAAAGTAATTATAAATCACGCACGAATTACAGGGGTTTTCACATACAGTGGAATCAGCCCACACATGGCCAGAAAGCTTATCCATACCTGGCTGTTATCCCATACTTTCTCCCAGAGACAAAAAATGACGCAGTTTGGTAAGGAACATGACTGAGGCCTCTAACCAGGTCAAAGATAATACGGACGACACCAAAATGTAAATGGGAACCGCACGGACATAGGAGTTATGTAGAGCACGATTTTGTTCCAAGTTTCCCTTTATCTGGTTCATTCCCAAGTTTCCGCGTTCCATGTCTTTCTACGGAATCCTTGGCGAGACGAAAGGAGAAGACGGATGGATGGGCTGGACGCAGAATGTCTCAGCTCTAGCTGGCTGAAACCGGGCCAAATTTCGATTAAAATGTATTTGGTCCCCTTCAACCAGCTGTAGTTGGCATTCTAATCAACATTACCCGCGTCCAGCCCCGGCCACGTGGAGGAAACAATTCATCACTCCGCCGACCCAGAGTCCGTTCACCCTACAATCATTTACCTCCGGCCAACGTTAATTTTTATGCGCTGGCTAACCATATACTCCACCTCTGGATTTCGGACCCAGAAGAGGCAGAACCCCGTAAGGGTCTTATTTGGACCAGCTACACGGCAAGGAGCCCAGGATATTGGAAGGTAGTCCACAGAGTCCGTTATTGAAGGCAGGCCAGCCGGCCTCCCACTTATTTACCAAGGCGTCCGATCACGTTTGTTATTGCTTTTCATTCCTGAGCCCTTTCCCTTCCCCCATTCTTTCCCCAAAGCTGCATTATGTCACATGTAATAATTCATGGGCTAGCAGTCAAGTGAGGCGGAGCCGGAGAGGACGGGCATTCAGGACTTTTCTCCTATTCCACTTTCCAGTCCGCCAGCCATTGTCATGCCGCCCTATACTCTAAATCTGTCATGCAACGTAATTTAGACCTTCTCCGCCCTCCTTCCCTTTAGTCTTTAAACAGGGAGAGCGTATTCGGGCGGGAGCGGGAGCCATTCAGCCCGGCCTAGCGGGAGGAGCTGTGAATAAAAAATAACTTTCACCAAGGGAAAGTACACAGCGGGAAACAGTTAGGCCTCGGCGTCCTCTTATTACTCGCGGAAGAGGGATCTTTGTCAAATCCTTCTATAGGGAGGACTCAGGGCTCCAAGACCATCTCACACGCCTTTCTCCAAGATTCCATTCTCAGCGCCTTCTGTTCACGGCCCCCTTTCTTTCACTGTCCAACACAATCCTCTTTATGAATTATTTTGTTGAGTAATGTCAATAAAATCCGTTAACGCTCCAGCCTCCTCCCCATCCTTCAAAAAGGCCATCCTACCCTGAGTCAAGGGAAGCCTAAGACCTCTTCCATTCTTGCGCATTAAAATTTATCACACTACGGAGTCCCGGCTAAGGAGCTTTAAAGAGGACAGACAACAGTATCACCTGAAACAGTTCCCAACACAGTAGTCTGGCCGGTCCTAATCCTTTATGGGCGCACTTACTCTCTGCCTCTAGCTCCTTAGATTCTTGGCCATAGTTGAATACGACGTTACAGTTACATTTTAAAACAAGGGGATCCCGGGTATAAAGTTTCAGTTTGATAAAAATCCTTAAATCCCCAACGAGCTACAAAAGCAGTCTGGACCATTTAAAGTTGAGTCTCTTCTACAGAGTAATTAGAAACTGAAGGGCCGTTTTTATTCCCTTCGAAATCGTCACATTTCCGACACTTTGGACAGACTGTTCTGCCCCCGAGGATCCACCCACGTCATGAAGATGCAGATAAAAAGAATTGCCGTCATAAAGCAGGGACAGTACGATGAGGACGTTCCTTACTTTATACTAATTTTGGGTGCCAGCGAAGCAGGTTCCAGGAGCCATTCCAGGACGTCTAGGACGGAGGAAATGAGCAGAATTTTTATGCTCTCTCTCCAATTCCTTTTGGAGCCTTCGACTTTTGCCCGTCAGCATTATTTTCTATTTACTACCCAGTCTCCGAGCTCAAATTGCTCACATAAACTAGGACTTGAGCCCGATAAGAGTCTTCTTAGTCGAACGCTCCGGCCTAGGAGCCGTAAGGGATTCTTTCAATCAATGTAATTTATATGCAGATCTCTCATAAAAGCAACACTGTGCCCTGTGTCTCTGAGGCCGGGGCTGCTGGATAATGAAGAGTGCGGAAATAATAGGGGAGGACATGGAGCAGAAGAAAGTAGGGAGGCAGTAAAGAGAGGCCGTTTCCGGATCTCCTAATTTTGAGCCTGGCTGGCGGAGCTAGGTAGGCTCTCCCGGCACAAACAGAGGACTTGAACTCATTGAGTCGTCGTGTCAAGTGGAAAAGTGCCCCGCCTGCCTCGTGCCTACCTAGCCCGACTCCAGCTACTAAAGACCCCGCAATCTCACGCTCTCATCTCGCCCTTATTTATTCCGGCTCTTCCAGAATCAAATGAGATATCTGAGGAGGCCGGAGCTCCACCATTTGTCTCTCCCTCCTGTATCAATGGCCGGGCCGATCTACTTAGCCGCCTCAAGGACCCCAGAGAGGAGTACAGCGGCCTACGTAGAGACACTATGTAGACACATACGGACGAGCCGTCGACTTAAGCTCCCAGTCCTGGGAACCCAGGAGCCCGGGGTCCAGACACACTTGAGAGAAAGTCTAGCCGCCTTCTAATACCTTTCCCTTTCCCATCTCCCTTCCTTGCCCTCATCCCCCTAAACCACTTCATAGAGTCACAACTGAGAGCCCAGGATGGATCAATACGATTTCCCTAACGCTCAAGCCCCACCTCTCATTCTATGTCTCTCATAATGGATCCATGTCAAATTTGAGCCGATAAAAAAGGAGCCGTACTTTCCATTTGGGGACCCTTCCATTGCCACATTCATCAAATCCGGCTTCCACCACTCAGAATGAAAACAAACTCAAATATCTTACCGCCTCCTGTAAGGCTATACGGTGGCTCATTCAGCCGGACTCAAAACTCAAATCTGATCCCTACCTTTCAAAATAGAGTTGAGAATGGAAGGACTAGACATTACGGCTTGTGGGGGCATGTAACGTAGACTAGTAGGCTGGGACTCTCCCTATAATTTATATTAGGCTCCTAAAAATTAATAACGTGTTAATTATTTCAAAAGGGTTCCAGCTAATGTTGTCTGCTCCTTTACAGGCTCCGAGTCCAGCGGACACAAAGGCGGGGGATAATGACTACGGAGTCCGGACTCCAACTACAATAACATATATTTCCAGTTAATGAGGACATGAATACAATGAAAGATAAAAGGGAGCTCGGAGGCCCGGAGGTCGTTTAGTTCCCGGCCCGAAGTCTCTCAACCCGAACATGCACCAGGCTCATTTAGTCCTCCGATCTAGGATCTAGCAGACAAAATCATTCCGCCTCATACACGCCTCCTCTAATACCTACATTTATTAGCTCAACATAAAAAACGATTAAGCAAATAACATCACGTGTAATGTTCTCAGACTCCAGTCCTTAACGAAGTTGGGAGGGTGCGAGACGTTAAATAAAAGTCAACATTATTAGGAAGCTTAGACTGGACACCTAATAATGGGTCTGTAATAGTAAGCTTAGACTGGACACCTAATAGTGGATCTGTAAATAAATTACGTCAAGTTAAATCCCAAGTTACGTAAAACCATCTTGCGCAGCGAGTTGTATAATTCCCCATATTGCCACATTTTACATAAATCCCCGTTTTTAAACCCAAAGGTAAGCCCGCACGAACGCAATGTATATTTATAGGAACCGGTGGGAGAAAATAAGAAAAGTAAGAAAAGAAAAGTTTCCCTGTCGACACTTCTGGGAAGTATTTACCTGAACAATGAGATGCGTAAGTTACTACGAAGTAAGAACATGCCGCAAAATGTTCCCTTACAGCTACCCAACTTTTCCTTGTCCAGGGAATAGCTGGAAATAGCTTGAAATGGTTGAAACCAATTATAAGTGTGAGCTTCCTTTGGAGGGAAGCCACTTTCCCTCTTAAGTCATCAAGGGTTAGAATACGAAGCCACTAATGAGGAACAACTATAACTCAATCATTCTCATCATCACCAACGTCATCATCACTGTCAGTACCCAAGAAGGGAGCCATGGCCAAGTATTCCCTTACCACAATATCCCGGAGTAGTAGGTACCCAGTTAGCTGGAGCCTTTAGCTTTCTCCCTTACTCCAGCTCCGCTCCTATTAATGGACTGAGAGTGAGAGAGAGTGGAAACTTCAAGAGAAAAGACAAAGGAACACGAGGGAATAACCAAATCAGAAAATCCACTTTTCCTTCCTGATTCCATTTTCCGCCGAAATCCACTACTATGTAGTACACTACTTTATAAACGCGGAAACCTACATATGGTCGGGAACAGGGATTGAGATACACTAGCCGGCTACTTAAAGTCATTCCATCACTCCGCCGACGCATCAATTCAAACATGCTTAACATCAATCCAATTCTGCTCTCCAGATACAATAGGAGTCTAATGACAATCACACATGGGTCTCATATGATCAGGAATAGGTCCTGGGTTCAGATTACCAGACTAATACCGTAGATGCAGGTTGCTCGCTAACAGGTTAATTAGAGCCTATGATTTATATACTTGATGTCGAGTGTCTGTGCTTCAGCCCACGCAACCACGTGAGCCTGTCTGAGTCCGGATCATGACTTTGGCTCTGCCTTCCCTCTTACACAACATATTATGATAATAGGGCCCTACAAGCCTCCCTACCACATTTATCATGATATCAATTAGGCTATAGAGCTCTTGTGATTAGAGGCCAGCTCCCCGACGAGTCCGAGCTAAAATATATCAATATTTCAGATAGAATAATCCCCCAAAGACAGGCTCCCCGCTTTCTCCTGGGCACGGGAAAGGTCAGGCTACCCGAGGAAAGCTCCACCCGAAGTTGTGGGGTATTATTAATAGGTAGGTAGCCTATGCCTGGTCTGGCCCTTTAAACCTGAGCCCTCCCTGTCGAATCAGGAGCCTAAGTTCCTTAATCTGAGAAAGGAGGAAAGGCACAGTCGGCGGTCCTTCTCACTCTTCCAGGACCTAAGTACTGGCACGCGTGAGCCCATTTGTAGGAATCAGTTCATAACCCCCCAGTCCCTGTCGTAGTTAGCTCCTCAAACATCAAAGGAGGGTGATCTAGTATTATGGATTATGGGCCGGGACAAAACTACATAGTTTAATACACCTCCAATAGAGTCCTGATGAAATCAGTCCTCTTTCTTCGGCGGTTTTAATATAGGAGGAGACGGGAGACACGATGTACATCATTTGCATTGATGTAAGTACTCCATCATCTCCCCCCTACAATCTCATCACTCTTCACTCTTCCCAGCCGAGGCCTAGAGTAAGCCCACATAATAAATAATAGGGACCCAGGCACCTCTTCATTCTGTTTGAATGGAGGTTCTCCAATACAATGGCCACACCTTCACTTCAACATGATATACTTACTATTATTTATACTAGGAAAGTAGTAGGATATAGACTCCAGTCCGCTCTCTCCACTCCAGCTACTATAATATTCTGGGCCGCCCGGCTCGGCAGGAAGAAGGCCAGGACTCAAATCAGACCTCCACCTCTTGATTATTTTTCCCTTTAGAGGCCAATTCCTTGATGGGAAAACATATATTGAGTACAGCCATGCAACCCTTCTTCCTCCGCCTACCTCGTTACTCCTTTCACCTCCCTCACAATTACTTGATTAATCACACTTTTCTCTCAACAAAATCAAACCGAGCCCTACCTTTAGCTACGTATGAGATAAAAAACAAAACACTATCGAGTCCTGAGCCCTTTAGCCCAAAATGCAATCAGAGGAGGAATTCAAAAGAATGTTATGGTCCTAAACTATTTAGTCCGACCTGAGGTTGCTAGAAAAAAAGACACACTGGCCTGCCAAGGCGGCTGGTGAAAGTCAGGTACTTTCTCCTATAGCAGAGCCTGTAAAGTCCTGAGCTGTACCACATTTTTTCTGGGCCTGGATCCTCTGGAGTGAGTATCTAGTCTGCAGATAGTAGATGAGCCTGATTTTCCTTCCCTCTACTATTAAGCCTATCTGTTTCAAGTAGTATTAAAATTGACTCTCTCCCAGTCGGGCCGGGAAGACAATGGTGGCCGCCCAGGCATGATTCCACCGGCTTCCCGTATAAGCCCAACTACGCCCTTCCACAAAAAGGATGGTGCCTAGGCTGAGGAACAATGAGCCTTTGGAGACTGGAATGAGGGACGGAGTTGAAATCTAAAGGTTAAGAGGGCTGAGGGAAGTTAAAGTGGTAAACTCTGTCCGACCTCTTTGCCCGAACCTTTCCCCTTTCCAAGGAAGAAGGCCAGAGAAAATAAAATTGAATGGCTGGAACTGGAGAGAGGGAAATAAATGAAGAAGGAAAGGCTGGCTGAGCCAGTAGGACGATGTAGAATATAGCCAGGACCCAGGCCGGGATTCCTCTTCATTTGCCCTTGGCCCAAGGAGAGGCAGCTATTTTCATTCCCAACATGACCATCAAACATTATGTTACATTACATTGCATTTCATTAGATTACGATTACGGGCTGGGCCCGAGTCCCTCCTGCGCCCTTCCAAATTATTTCCCTTCATCCCATTACCCGAGTTCTGGTTCTTGAGTCCCCGCTCCGGCTCCTTAGACTTCCCGGCAACGCCCTTGTCATCAATATAATGTGCCGACTGTGTGAACCTTCCACGCCATATTTCATCCCAGATTAGAGGTTTCCCTACAAGAGGATCCCCGGCTCCCTTTTATACCCTCTGAGCTCCTCGAGTCAGTTCCAGGCAGCCCAGGCCCTACTCTGCGTCTGGACCCAGGGAACGGATAAAGCTTATTTGGGGCCTGGGACGTTTATCACTCTCAACTTAACTTTATAGGTGTACAACTTTTTATTAAGGAGGAAGGAGAGGCCGAGGCTAAGGCCAGCCTACACTTTGGCCCTCGCCCTTAGTATTATCGTATCAACATCAATTTCATTCTTGACTCGTAGGGGCTGGTGAGAACTGGAAGGAATTGCCCCTTGAGAACTTTAGGATTAGGCCCGAGGAGGATCAGAGTAGGCTTTTGGAGCTCTAGGAAAAAGTAATTGACCTCGACCGGGTACAGAGTTCAAATACAAGGAATGGTATAGCCCATTAGCTGGAAATGCATACATATATGTATGAATTTTTAAAATGGACTAAATAATACCTATTAGAGATAAATAGTCCAATTCGTGGGAAGCATTGGTGCTCACTAAGCATTGGGAGTTGGGAGCCTGGAATAGGCAAGCCTTCTTTGCGGAAAATACTTTTTCGACATCAATGAGCACCCTTCAGCGGCCCATTCTTCACTTTCTCTTTGAATTTTGGGCCGAGAGCTTGAGCGGAAAGGAAGAAAAAACTCATCTCATTCCTCCATTTAATTTAATTTCATTCCATTCAGGCAGGACGGGACTTCCTATCTTCGGAGTTTGGGCCGTCTGGGAGAGTTCGGAGTGATCATCAGCCTGATGACATCACACTGCCTCCGCGTCTAGCGTCAAGACAGCGGGAAAGTTTATACAGCCCTCAATGTTATTATTCCTGGTCCCAGCGCCAGGCCCATCAGGCAAATACTGTGGAAACCTCTGGAAGCGTGATATTACAATTCTGGGAAACTACAAGGCCCCTTCTACCCCTTCATATACCGCCTTTCATAATGACAATGGATCAGAGCCCAACCATAAACTTCCATGCATAATGAGGAGAGCTGGCTTGACTGAATGAGGAGAATTGACTTGTGCTGCTACGAGGGCCTCCTGTCATTTCTAGCCTCTTGCTTTTTGTCATTCTTTCTTCCCAGCCTTCCCCTTTTATTTCATTAGTTCGGCCCAAGCCTGTGCTTAGCTAATGAGGGAGCCCAGGCGGGAATTAGAACCTACAACTTTTTCGGATCTCTCCTAGCCTCTATTAGGTATTTAAACCCAAGTCTCCGCCTCGGATCCTTCCGCCTTACTACCTGAAGTACCCCCAGGGACCCACCTACTATACAGTACCACCTTGATGAAGAAAGCCTTATTTAAAAAGTTAGACGGGATATTACCCTCAGAAAGGAAGGAGAGACCCGAGTCTCCAATCTAATGGGACCCCAACTTTTTCTTTATATTCCCGGGCCCCGGAATCCTTCCCTGAATTCTGAGAGGAAAGCCATTTACATACTTACGTACGTAGTACTTTCTCCCGTGTGAGGGAAAGGAACAGAGAATCCGCTTTCCCTTCCAACTATCTATCCCATTATACGAAATAAAGGAGTTTTGGCGGGGAAGGAAAGTCTTGACTCGTCTGACGGCAAAGAATGGCAACGTAATCACGTTTTCCTCCCTTTTCCTCTGACAATGCATATCATTTACGTTTGCGGATTTGGGTTCAAGAATTCCTGAATTCAATGGAGAAAGTTAAATGAGCACGTAGACGGGTACAGAGACTCTGTGCAGGGTTGTCGGTGCAGAAATACTTTTCAGAACGCCCACATCCCGTCAAGACCCTTCAAAGTTTATCTTGGACGAATCAATTTCAATACTACATGCATGCTGATACCTTTAAATGAAGGCAAATGCATGCAAATTCATTTTTCTATGAGAGCTGAGTTTATTGAATGTCAGAGACATCTACAAGTGGAATATATATGTAGGTATTAATTATTTCTAAAACCTTGACTTATTATTCCAAGTCTAAAAAGGAGGCCTAGGAAATATATTGTGATGAGCACGCAGAAATTGGTTACGTACGTATGCACATGTTTAGACTAACTGGATAATAGATAATACTCATATTCCCCAGTCATTTTCTTAAAAAAAAAATGTCACCTAAATCATAGATAACCCTCACGCTTTCTCCATGCAGTCTCATATCTAAAATCCTTAAAACCTTTCACCAACCAGAACCCTGGGAAGTACACCGAGTCTGAATCCGGATTTGACCTCTTGAACACGGAAAATGTTTCCTCTCCACCAGTTACTAAACTCTTTTTCTTAACATGGCACGAAAACAAGAGATGTTTAAACTTTCCCTAACTTTTTCTTTGAAATTTATCATTTCTTCGCAAAGGAACAACTGGAGTACATAATATTCTGTTGTACTGAGTACCTCTACTCAGGATTTTAAGCGAAATCCATTACATGAACCCCTGCAAGCAAGGTAAGAAGAGGACGGAGTCTATACTTTTTATATTCATTAGATCATGAAATAAGGGTTCCATTACCACTTTGACGAAGATCAAACAGCCGGGCCCCGGGTAGAAGAGGGGAGCCCGCCGCCTACTCCTATTTTTGGGGATCAGGCTCATTTTTCATATAAGATTCCGAATGTCATTCTGGGTGAGAGATGAGAGAAAGTTGCCGAGCCCGAAAATCCCAATCGAGCCAAAGGAAGGAAAGCTGGGGATTTTACACGCTTCCTCTTCCGCCGCCATCGATCAATTACGGCCGATGAGAAGAATTAGGGGAACCCAAGTCAATCTATCCATTCTGTTCCTCATTTATTCCTTCCTAACCAATTACTGGGCCAGGCGGAGGGGAGAGGGAGGAAAGTTAAGTCAGAGGTTAGGCCGCGGCCTATACCAAATCCATACCCAGGCAGGCCGGACATGAAGGGTGAGGGAGGACGGAGTAATATCATATCTTCCTCGGCCAGCTAACTTCTGCCAGGCTCACACGTTTGGAGATACGAGGAGGAGCATGGACAATATTTGCCTTACGTTTAATTTAATATCAGCCTGACTTGACTCCATTAGCACCTTTCAGACCACTTCCTCCTCTTCTCAATTTCCTTTATTCTGGCCTAGAACCTCCTTTATACGGACTTCCCCTTCTGGGGGAACATAGCTCCAATACTTTCCATTAGCACGGAAAGTCTGGCCACTCGGGGGCTCAATGCTGAAATCAACTTAGTCGGAATAGACAGAGAAATACGTCAGCGGCATACGAAAATTCGTCCACATGTCATCATTTGTTGCAACAGTTTGGGACCCCTCATTACAAATTACAACTTACAAATATCACATCTTTAAATTTGTGTTTAACACACTACCTTTTGCTTCATTTTATAGGTTCTCGTATGTAAGCGTGGTTGGGTTAAGTCAACAGGAGACGACGAAAATTAAATATGGATTAACTCAAAATTCCCAGCTATATTTCGAAATCGGCTGAAAATCCAAACAATCTCAGCAGTCAATTTAAACGCAACTCCAAAAATGAAGTTAAATTAATAGATTAACAAGTATTTTAAACAAGGAAATACAGACAATCTCGACCTCGAGGATGTGTCCAATAAGAAGAAATTATAGAAAAGACAGACAAAGACATTATGTGCGCAGGATCTCGTTGAATCAATTATTAAATGTACTGAATACCATTGGTCAAGTAAAGTATGCCATTTTTCTATTTGTAACGGAGTACATTATCGTTGAATAAAATAATCTTTAAATTCGCGCCCATTATTTGTAATCACACCACATGGCAAGTTTTTTTTACTGGCTCAAGAGGTCGAAATGCCATATAAATAAACGACTTAATTCGGAGCCTTAAACTAATATTTGCAAAGGCCTAGGTACCAGGCCAGAATCCCCTTAGGAATTAGGATTGAAGGTGTACACTGGTTATGTGAGACCAGAGGAATGACAATGCCCTCAATTCCAGAGTTCGGCAGAAGGCCCACGTGGAAAGTTTGAGAGGAGCGGTAAAGCTGGAGCGAAAGTACAATAGGAATACTAAGGGTATACTTTGCTAACGAAGATAAATAGATCCGAGTTCGTCTTCTGTCTCTGTCTATCTATCTTTGGAAAGCTCCTATAAAGCCCTCAGCTCCCTTCCTTTCTCCTCCTAGAAGTTAAGGCTCCGAACTTAAAAAAGAACGGTTGAGAAAAATAGGACGACGTCAGAATACAAGTTAGCCGTCCTAAGACATGGAAGGAGTGAAGTCTCTCGGCCCACCGTCCAACCCTACAACCTACACGTCCAAAAACATCGGGAATTATATAGTGAGCCGGGCGGGCTGACTGGAAGAGACATTAAATGAACGAGGTCGTCCTCCACATACAAATAAACACAATCCCTCCTCATTTGCTGCCCCTTTGACTCTTCACTTTTGTCATCAACCGAATTAGAGCATTGTGGCCCGTAAAAAATTCCCACACGGGCTGGCCCGGCCCGCCCGTAGTAATAATTCCATCGGCCCGCTCAGCCCGTGCCCTTCCATATAATTATTTTTTTCGGCCCGGACCAGCCCGGCCCGTTGAACCATGGGCACGGGCAGTCCAGCCCGGCCCAC
>JAQFZY010000076.1:0-58685 GCA_034696285.1 Hypogastrura burkilli | reverse complement strand
CGTTACTGAGGGTCAAGCCCTCAATTGTATCCTCCTTGTGCTGAATATCGTCGTTACTGAGGGTCAAGCCCTCAATTGTATCCTCCTTGTGCTGAATATCGTCGTTACTGAGGGTCAAACCCTCACTTGTATCCTCCTTGTGCTGAATATCATCGTTACTGAGGGTCAAGCCCTCAAGCTCATCCTCCTTGTGCTGAATATCGTCGTTACTGAGGGTCAAGCCCTCATTCTCATTTTTTACAAAATACGCATCACAGGAGTCTCCAACCCTCTGTTCCTCATGCTCGTCAGTGCTGAATAGGTAGAACAGGATAACGTGTGAAAAGTAGAATAGGCATAGGTCATGGTAATACAAATTTTAGAATTAGACTTACATGTTCTTTGTTTCGAGCGGAAACATTAAGGGGGTCACTTTGCCCCGTTTGTACCGAAGGAACTTCTTGGACGCCGAATCCTTTTTCATTGTGATCATGTAGGGGCTGTCCATGCTGGACGCCTTCCACTTGTCTTCCTGACATTTCCCCTCTAGTTCATCCAACTTCTTTCGAATGTTTTTCAACCAGACTTTTGTAGCCTCAAAGAGTTCCTTATCCCTTAAGTCATTTGCGTTTAGGAAAGTAGCCTTTGTGGGGCAGCCATTGATTTTTGATAGATTCGGGACATTAAGGGTCTCCTTGAAGAGCGTCTTGATCAGTCTTTTATACTCCTTTGGAGTGATTTGGTCCACCTTGTTTGCAATGAGCAGCGTGGGCTTGCCGGAGAGGAACTCATTGTTGTAGAGCGTCTCCAACGTCTGCTTCGCCTCTTCAATCGACTTCTGATCGCTAGAATCCAAAACGTAGACCAGGCCATGTGACTTTGACAAGTAACCGTCGGTCGGTGGCCCGGCACCTCCGTTGATTTCGCAAATCTTCACAGTCATTTTCTTAATGTTAGTCTCTTCGAAGTTTCGATAGGCTAGCTTGTTCTCAGTCCCGAGCTCAGCCGCCAGAGGGACTTTCTTCTTGTGGCTTGACAGCCGGAGACATACTGTAGACTTCCCCGCCCCCTTGGTGCCCAACACTAGTACTTTGATAACTTTCTCCTTCTTTCGATGCTTAGCGCACCCTATTATTGTCTTTGGCACGAGGGCCGACACGCAAATAATGCGTCGTAAGATCTCCATGTTTGTACTTGTCGCTGTTCGTGACGAATGATCAACTGAAAGCAGAGCGATATCTGAACGGCTCTGATTCCATTTCAGTTGTTTACAGATTATTTGGAAATGAGTCCAAAGGGTCATGGTTGCCATAACAGTCAAGATCGGTATTTGATGCCGGGTATACCGTGGGCGACCGCGGCTGGTGGCTCCATTCCAGCATAAGTAGTACAGTAATTGTTAAATTACACACATTTTAATACATCGTGATAAGCGACTGTATCGCTATCTGATTACCTGAATACGCGTTTTCTTAGCCTTCTTAAGTGCATAGGAAGAAATATTTATTGAATGATTTATGGACCCCAAGCTCCTTGCAATTAGCACCATATATCCCGTGTCTTACATTAGGCCCAACTTCTAATTAATACAGAATTAGGGGCCCATGAAAGAGATAAATAGTAATTCCCTGGCTCTCATTCCAGGAGCGGCTTATAAATCCCGCGGATTTTTGCGTTGGGACCAAATTAAAGGCCATTTATTACACCCTCGCCCTTCTCTCACTCCCTGCCCTGGCTCTCCGAGTAATAAAGTAAAACTATGAGGATTTATGCCTTTCTAAAACAGTTAAAAAGGGGGCTCAGCCTAATTTAAAACTTGGGGAAGGGGCCAGCCCATTTAGGCCTACATGGGGGGAAATCCAGGAACAATAATATTATATAGGAGCTCCAGCTGCTAAATCTAGTCAAGAAACTCATAAGGAGTTAATTATTACCCTCATAATCAGGCCCCATATCCTAGTCCATGGTGTAGTCTGGACTGCAGGAAGGATCATGTGCTACGGGATGGGAAGGCCGTGTTTCGGAATTTCACGCTCCAAAACATACAAATAGTGCCTTATTCCCCTTATGCTATGACTTTCACCCTTCACCTGTTTCCTACGTCCGTCTATATGTTCAGATTTCTCAGGAAATTGGGCAGTACTTTGAATACTGACTGATCTGTTTGGGTTGTAGAATTCATTCAATTCATTTCATATCAGAATCCATTATTCTACGTCTTGCTCGTACAACGTACTATGCATGCCTAAATATTGTAAGGGTGAAATTCTATTTCGTGAAACTGAGTTCCTTTCCGCTTTCTCCCCCTCTCAAGGAATTATTAGTACAGTTTATTCTTAGGCAGCCTCTAAGCTCTCATTAATCTACTACTATAAAAATTATTAGCCCTCATGCAACATTCTCCCAAGTCATTCATGTAAACCTGAGACACTGTAAGTTCCGTTGAACTGGTACATAATGCAAAATCATGCAAACTTAAAACATTTACTTTATATGAATTTCTTCAAAAGTATATTTATTACAATTACCGATTGAAACCTATGTAGTTTAATAAGTTATATGTGAGTGTGAGGTTCGAACTAGGCAGAAAAATTATTGGAAGGAATATTAATTAAAAATTTAACCATGGAAAATGAGCTGGAAGAATTAACTGGCCCAATTTAACTTTGATTATATGGGAAAAGGAGTCCGCCTGCTTGGATAGTCGAAAGCTCCGTTTCTGTGAAAATAATTAATTTCCCCGGAGCAATAAAGCCTAAGCTAAAGACTCATAAAGTCTTTACGTGTTGTGGAACTCGTTCCCCCTCCCGAAGTTGGGGAATTCGTCATCCCTCAAAGTTAAGTTTTAAATTATTCAAATGTTTACACGTCCCCTCAGGCTAGAGCCAGAAAGGGTCCCCGGTTCCAAACCCCAACTCCTAATTTTACTTTGCATACTGTTTATTGTAGAAATAGGCCTTTGAAAAGTTCACGCCATGATTTCAAGAAAGCTTGGAGCTTCATAAAGATCACCGCGAAAAAGTATGACGTTCAGCGGACTAAATTTCTGTCTTACAGTACAAACTTAATTTAATCAAAATTGTAATTTAACAACAGTATCACAACTACCGTAGCTTAATAGTGAATATAACCACACTTAACCATAATTAAACTGAGTTAACGACTTTCCCTGTAAAATCCATATTTCTCGGCCCCAGATTTTGATTCCAAAAATATTAACTGAGTACATCCTCAGCCTGCAGGTCTTTTGGAAACCCACCCACACGCTTGCCAAAGGAGAGCTCTAGCACAATAAATCATAATCATAGCGGGAAGATAAATGATACTAAGTAGGCTCAACCATAAATTATGATGTTGTTAGCCTGTTTCGGCGGAAAAAGAACTAAGTTAAAAGAGTTTAGGGCCCACGAAGATGTAATAAAAGGGGAAACATGTTTTGGAAGCAGATCGCATGGGAGAAAGTAAAGGAGACAGAAAGTTAATAGAACTTAAGTGTTGATTGGGCCTTCATTAAGGAGGAGGGCGGAAATGAGTGATGGCCGATCACGTCCAGTTTACGGAACTCTGCCCACCACTCGCCACAGGAACGCTTAGTACCGTCCAAGTAAAAAACTTTTGGACATCAGATCAGGAAATTGAACTGATGAGTTTTCCAAGAGTCGAGGAAGCGTTTAGCCTATAAGGGGAAGCTTGTGGTGTACTATGGCCCTTATTTCTTGGTGCCACAGCTTAATTTCAGACTATATGTAATGCCTCTTTCTTCCTCTACTGCTTAAGGATATGAGTTTTAAATTTTAGGCTACGTTTTACTAGTACATACAATTTGACTTCCACGAAGTCAGACTCTACCATTGCTATAGATTCATGAATTGCAATAAAATACTTAATACTTACGATTTAAAATACTTTTACCCAATTTTGCGAACAAGCCAAAGTCAAACCATTCCCTATTGAGGAGTGAAAGCCGTAATATTGTATTTGAGTGGGGGAAGAAATTGAACAAGTCGTCCCCGTCTGTACACAGTAGTACTAGATGGAGGATCTTGAACTCATGTTCATTGGAACCGAAGACTCAGTCAGAGGAGGGATATTTTAGCCCGTTTCTTCCTACAATTTGGAAGTTTATATGGAGGGCTAGGAGCTACATAGAAGTGGCTGGGAGGGGAAGGA
Source organism: Hypogastrura burkilli (assembly GCA_034696285.1). Classification (NCBI taxonomy): domain Eukaryota; kingdom Metazoa; phylum Arthropoda; class Collembola; order Poduromorpha; family Hypogastruridae; genus Hypogastrura; species Hypogastrura burkilli. The sequence continues at coordinate 54,536 of JAQFZY010000076.1, read as the reverse complement.
TGATTTATTGTGCCTAGACTTTTTGGGGTGAGAAAGCTTCCTTTCCCAATTACGAGGAAGGGAAAGAAAACGTGTGAAACCCGCTCAACCGGCAGCAGGCTCCGAAAGGGAAAACTTAGCCCCCCTCCATGTACAACAACCTTGTAGTAGGACAGGAATCTAATCCTAGCCATCTCCATACAGCTTCTTAATACTGGAGTTCAGGCCAGGGAACGTCTATTCCAATTCTAGGCAAAGTTGGACACATTAAAGTATTATGACACCTAAAAAATACTGACTTCTGACTAAGAAAATTCTTGATTCTAATAACGGAAATAATTTTGGCTGTTCACAAAGCTAAATTAATTTATTTTAGGTTAAATTAGGTTAGGTTTTGTAGTATCGTAAGTTATGTTTCATGTAATGCGTTGATGACTTCAATTATTTTTGGCTAGTGGCTTGTCCAAGGAGATGAGAAATTAGAGAAGTTATTTTTGACTCAGCAATAATTCTTACTGGTTGTAACAATGTTTTTTCGTGGAAAAGGTGCGATTTCTGATTCAAGGGTTAACGCAGTGAAGGATGCGATGTCCCTACATTGAGTGATCCCTTGAATCCGGATCTGAGAGTATTTTAGCTCAAAATAAGTTCATCTTCTCAGTTGCTGAGCCTTGTTCGTGAGTTAGTTACATATGTACGACTGTGCGCGGACTCGGACTTGAATATTGCTACTATCATCAAACCATCATCATAAACTGTGGTTAAAATGATTTTTTGTTTAACGCGGATCACTATTATTCCGGTGGATTTCAATAAAGTCAAAATATAGGAATTTAGTAACAAAAATGAGGCAACATGCGCCCATTATTGGCTTAAAAATTGTGTATTTCAATTCCATTATGGGTTTTTACATATATTCCTAAACTGCTACTGGTCGAATTTTGCACAGTAATACGTCATGGACAGTTCTATTTAAAATTATGATATTATAACGCATTATAATTATTTTCAGTAGTTTTGGATGATTAGCAATGGTTGTTTGGACTTTGAAATCCGCCCCAATAGTGCACAGCAGTACAGATCAGCTTTAATTTGTAATGTGGATTAACTTAAATTTGGGCTGTATAGGTATATAACTATTGGTTGTAATCTTTGAACTTTTGTGATAGTATAGGTTATTTACTGGTTTAACACCGTACTATTGATTTATATTTTTCAAATACATAGTACTATAAATAACAGTCCCAGATGGAATATTCACGGGGTTCAGGCTCAACGTCTACAATTGCGACGAATTATGATGGAGTTTTTATTAATCGTCTAAAGTCTAAAGAAAGGCTTAATTTACGAATGCCTAATCATAATTTCTACTTTCAACGCATCATTTTACATTGGGAGGCTCAAGGAAAGTGTTACCTGAAACTTTCTCCATTCATTAAGTCGTAGTCGTATACGTACTTTAGGTGTTAATACTGGATCCTGACAAGACACTTGAAAGTGAGGAATGAAGGGAACTGAGATGCACGTAATTGAATCTGGCTCTCATTTTTATTAATCCTCCTCAATCCAGGCTTGGGCTCTGATACGCACAGGGATTCAACTTTCTTATGGATGAGACCTATCGAGCTATGCTAGCTATGCATACGAGCCCTAGCTAGGCCAACGGGGAAGAACTAACATTTTGACTACCAAGCTAAAACTTTACTTTGTCTTCGCCTAAACTTATGTATTTTCTAGTTTTGGGCCAGACCATGGCCCTACGCTCAACCTCAGTCATTTCATGTTCTATTCAAGAGTTAGTTTTAAACTAGTCGTGGCTTGGTTTGGCCCGGATCATGGTATATGTTACCGTTAGGATTCAGTCTCAGGATTATCTCCGGTCTCTATCTCTATAGATCATGCTACAGAACAACAGTAATCATTTGAATTTGCTAAAGTATTTACATAATTTCTTAGCTTGGACAATAGTGTCTGCATAATGTTAGTGGCAGTATCCAAAATCCCAATACAATTTATTCCCGAAACAAGTTTATTATTTGTCTATATTGTAAACTATTTATGCCCGTAATAATGTTTCAATCTATTAAAACTGGTTTTGGTAAAGCTGAGAATGCATACTTGTAGTAATACAGATCTATTCATCTTTGGCTGACCCTTCGTCCTCGTTACTCAGAACTGTGGCAGCTCCATTTTCAGCCGGGGCGGGTCCCTGTCCCTGTCCCGCCCTGCCTAGCACAAGGTATACGGCCTCTGACACTTTCTTGGCCGCAAAGACAACTGCCAGGACCCCGGCCCCAATCGTGAGCCCGATAAGGGAGATCGTGAGGAGGCAGGAACCAAGGATCAGGATGGCAAATGAGAGGATCGTCCCTAAAATCGTGTAGAAAATATAGATTTAGTGATAGTATAAATGTTCTATTGTAGAAGAAAAATAATCGTCAGTGGAAAAAATATAACTTTTAGCGGAATTAATTAATTCGTGGTAATCTAACCTGACCTTATCTAAGCTATCAACTGTAACCTAACATAACAGGACTTAATTCAAGTGAATAAGTGATCTGAATTTTTCTTTCCGGTAATATCTACATTTTACGGCACGTTTGGTCGCTGGTCATTTACCTTCAATGAAGAGAAAGCTGGTGATCCCAATGGCAGCCGTAATGAAGGCAAAGGTGAGGAATACTATGATCGGTAGTGAGCAGGTCAGTAAGAATGAGCCGAACACAATAGCAATGATCGGGTGGTCCGTTGCATAGGCCTTGATCGGGTTAGCTGTTGGACCAACCAATGTGCTAACACGAGAACCTGGAAACAAATTGTAAACACTCATTTTCAAAGTTTGTTAAGGTTAAGAAGAGCTGGGAAAGACTTAAAACTTCAAAATAGTTAATTCATTAATTTATACGTTATGGATCCGGGCCTTAAAGGAATCCGGTGGTACGGTTGGACATGTCAACGCTGAGATATCAACATTGACCAAATAATAGACCGGTAACGTAGAATCAAAAATGGCAATCTTACCCAAGTTATGGAACGTATCCCTAACTTGCTGTTCGAAGGCGGCCGTTTCCCAGCCCAGGCTACTCACGCCGGAGCTGATGGACTCCAAAACGGATTTTTTCTGTGGACACATTTCGCCTATTTTAAATATCAGAACTTCTTAGAACAAAATGAAAAATTCTCTGGAGCTCCTCAGCCTAACACGCAGTAGGAATTCCTTGGTCTGGCTCTGGCTAGGTTTGACCTTTGGGAGAGTATTGACATTGGACCGGGGAGGCTGGAGGGCTTTTATAAACTTGTTTTTATCCCCGTTTTCAGTGGAGAAGAATAAAACAGAGCTAAAGAAGTGGACATCCTGGGAGTTGGGACTCACATAGAACATAAAGTTACGTAATCATTCGGCTTTTGGTTTGTTATCACCGGGCTCCCATACAACAGGCCGGTACTAGGTGCTTAGTTGTAGTAGTATAATACATAGGTATTATGTACAGTATATAGGAACTGGCTAGGGACCAGCTCCAAGGTAATCCTCCGCGCAAGGCAATAATGAACCTCACCTGCTGATTGCCTTGTATCTAATTCCAAAGTCAAAGTGCAAAAAGCACAAGAGCGGATGGTATGGAATATGGGATCAGCGAAAAGGATGGATCTAACTGTTCTCAATTATCAAGCCGTATTAAATACTGATTGTCAACCGGACTTCCTACATTTAATTGGATTGAACGATAACGCGTGGGTCATGAGTCCACCCACTACTATTATTATTATTTTTTTCAAGAGGCATTTCTTGCCAAGAATATTTGAACCCTGATGTAGTTGACATCTGTGTATTTATTTTTTTTTTATTTACGTGTTTATCAATATAACCGTGCGGCTTTTCAAAGCTTATTTGTAAGCGTGCTGTATTCTAAAAATAAGAACTGAATCTCAACATTGGGGCGCTATTATGTTGCATAGGTACAAGACAGGGTTCAAGGTTCAAGTGTTTAGGATGAATCACTGGCGCATTTATGAATTCATGTATGTATATGTATCTCCATTACAAGTGCATGCTTTGTGAGTTGGAATAAGTATTGTAACATTCTAAGCGGCTTAATTTGCACTCTGAGTGAAGGCTTTTAAGTGACAGTGACACTCTGTTCTAGAGTGTATTGTTTTGTACTAGCCTTGACCCTTCGGACACAAACTAGAGGTTAAATGTCCATCCCGATTCTGAATGTGATTAGCCTAATGAGTCACCATAATATTAATTGACATGCTACACTACAGTAATAATAAATGCGAATACCTTACATGTTTAACGTATCCTGGCATTTATTAGGTCTTAATCTGCAGTAAGTAGTCTATACTATGTATGTACAAATTGTACTTCCAATGTAATTTTGAGCCTAAACTTATATGTGTTCTTCGTCTAAACTTTCATTTCAACTTAACTTTATCATTATATGTATGTAAATCACTGTTACGATAAAATCGAAACATCATTCGGTATTAAAAGGTAGATACTTCTCTTTTACTACCTTACTACGTGCGGGCCATTAAGTCGAGTTCTTTGAATGAAAACTTTTGACAAGTTGTTTTAATTAATAATTAAATTAGGCCCCGCTCTAAGAAAGTGCATGGGGATGTACATTTAAATTGAAACCATGTCGTACTTGGCAGTGCATGGAATTACCTGGGCGGGCATGGGGCTATGTAATAGCAAAGCACCAGGGAAAGGTGCTCCATTTTTTTCTATAGCGTTGATTTCAAATTCGATGTCCTAAATAAATAGAAGAAGCAATTTGCAGGACTCTCAGCAATTTGCACTGGTCCATGAGACATTTACGGACATATTTTGATTCACGGCCGGGTTCTTTGTATTTAGCATCCGAGAAATGTAGGGAAACCGAATCAAAGCCTAGCGCTAACAGTTGCTGTTTTAGAAGTGCGAGAAATTGAAGAAAATAATATTATTAGACCCGGCCGAGACACTGTAGGCTGGCTGAGTAGGAAAGTGTGTAATTTGAGTCTCTGCCCGCTCATCTTCCAGCCACCAACTTTCCTTGTACAGCTTTCCGCCCGGCCCCGGCCCAGCCCTCATTCCGTCCCACTAAACTGCCCTTAAGACCGAAAAAACTTCCTTTTGAATTAAGGAGTCCTTCTGAATAACTAATGGGACGGAGACCGCTGTCGTGGCTCATCCTTAGGCCAATGTACTGTACGTGGCCAATAATAGCATTAGCTCTAATCGCCATTAATATTATCGTACAGGAATGCAGGTATTTTGAAACTACCACAGCCAATCAAAAGGAGAAATTGAGGTCTTTTTTTTATATGCACTCAAAGCACTAAAGACAAGCCTATTGATATTTTGATGGGAATTAGTTTTAATTGGGAAGTTATACCATGCATTTATTAGCCCATTTATGCGAATATTTTTTTTGGCGGAATGGATTTTATCATGATCATATTTTGGATTGTAGTTACGCGCTGTACAATTTAGTTTGTGTTTATCCCGTCGCTTCCAATATTGAAAATTAAAGGTCCAAAAAGAACCAGAGCTGATAATATTTGGCGCAGTATTTTGGCGTATAATTTCTGAATTTTCCAAGGTATACATATAGTTTTTATTTACGACTTTCTCCGCCGTTTAGAATTATAAAATAAACACTCTACTAAAAGTTATTTTAATTGAAGAAGCACAAGTTCATCCATTGGAACATGTTAGTGATATTTGCATGGTACTGAATTTATTTTTAACCTCTAAATACCGGTTTTGCATAAAGTTAGACAAAATATAGCACGGCAGTTGGAATATACAATGTACATACACTGGGATTTGGACTGTGACCACGACCACGACATAGTGAAAAATCAGTCCTTTCTCTCACTATAAAGCCTCGGCGCCTCTTTGAGTAAGTTCCGAATTTTATCTTTGGGAAGTTCCTGGCTCCTCGCTTCCTCCGCATCTCTGCTAATCTGGGCCCCAGCCCCTCTAAGCTTTCTTTATGAGGTCAGATAAGAACTTCCTAGTCATCATGAATTCAAATGTCAGTCCATATTTAATTTTATTGCACGATTTTTCTGGCTCTCTCCGTCCTCCGGCTTAAAGCCAGGACTCGTAAGCGGTTTCTTTAAACCATAACTGACTCCTTTCATTCCGGCAATTCGCAAACTCGGGCAGAATATACATGGAAGTAGGCTGGGGAAGAGTTCTCCACATCCGCAGCCAGAGAAATAAAAGTAATTGGATCTTTTAATTCTTAAGTGCGGGCAGGTCATTTGAGCCACTTTCGAATTATGTTTATCTGCCTCGGTCCTTGGTGGCTACGGAGAATGAGAACTTCTTAGTCCTACCCCGCTTCGACCCCCGTCTTAGGCCGAGCAGAGTAAACAGGGAATGGGTCACAGGGGACTTGACAATTATTTCCAAGGCGAAGGGATAACAGTATCAATAATACTAAGGAGTTAGATCCGAGATAGGGAGATCCCTTGTAATTGTAAATGCTTCGGGGTCTGTACTGCGGCGAGGGTTCTTAATATTAGACGGGTCTGAAATTACAAATTAGGATTCTACGTTTGGGTTGGCCGGGGGAATGTCTCATTTTGTGCATAATGCTTGGCTTGGCCCTCATAATAGGCCAGTCTGGGCCGTCTATAAAAATTTAGCACGGGTCCCGCAAATCCGTCCCAGTTGGTCACAATAATAATAATTATTTGCGGAAGGCTCGGCTGGAAGCATGGGAAAATCAATGGCTTTCTCCTGTGGTACTTTGGGTCCAATTGCTTTCTCTGGACTCTTCTGTAGGTTGTAGGACTTGGACGTGTGAGGAGGGCGGAAAGATTTATAAAAAAGTATATAGAATGCAGAGGAGTCCAGAGGCCACAATAGGACGCCTGTGGACCATAAAGAATCCGAGCCGGTACTAACAATTTGAGAGCCTCACGGACTTCCAATCCAAAAAATAGCACTATATGGGCTACGTGTGCGTATATGTATGTACGTATTGGCAGGCCTCTTAGCCAGGGAAATGCCAATTTGTTGACTCACGAAAGGAAGGAGGAACTGGAGCATACTGAAGGCTTGACAGTCCAAGCAAACATTGGAACTTTCACTTCGTGGAGCTTTCTCCAATTTGACCCGGAGTGCGGTCAACTATGTACAAGGAACCAGAAGGTCCAATTTCCAATGCTTGCTCGCTTAACTCTATTGATTTTTTTGAAAATTAAATAGAAAATTAAATGTTGGGAAGAACAAGTCACCAGCGTGTTTAAGGGTTCACAATTTGGTTGACATACACAAAACAGAATACCTACTAAAAGTAAGGACGATCTTTAAGTTTAAACTGACTACTCCACAAGTAAACATTCGAACTGTGTTGGTTTAAAATGGTCCGGATTCAGTATACTTTGGCAAAATTATTTTTCTTAGCCGGCTTCATACAAACTTGTAGTTAATTGTAAGCTAAACTTGTAAACTAATGTTAGACTCCTGTTAAGAGGGTTCAACTTTTAGGTTAGGTTCATTTACTTAGAGTTTAATCAAAATCGAACTTAAATTCCGAATCATTTGTCGTCACCTTGAATATAAGTCTTTGAAGATGTTGTGATTTTGTATTTTACGCTCGGCTCTCAAAATACGATATGTCCGCCCACAATCACTTAAGAAACTATTGAAAGTTGTGCTAGGTAGTGTAAGCAATAATTAGTACATTTTAGTTAGGGTGATAATCGCACCATACAAAAATACTGGTGTCACCTGAGAATCCAAATCGGAAGTCTGTTTTCTGTTTATTGATTACAATGTAGTATTTAACACATCAAGACAAGGGGGCATTTTTTAAAGCTTTCTACAGCTTAAGAAATAAATATGAGCGTCAAATTATTTAAACACGAAAATCAGTGTAAAAAGTATGGTGTAAGAAGTGCATCTTTAGATGTATTTAGTAGGCACTTTTGTGACAAGAAAAGCATATATAAGATTTTAACAGGAAATGTAATAAGCCGACGTTTATTTTTAAAGACTAATTTTTCCATCTAAATATTCCAGATTTTACGCAAACAAAAACTTTTCTGCATAAAGTAAAAAAATATATATATATTTATAAGGCGTTGATTTTTTCTGTACCAGACTACGCAGAAGGCGCAAATCAGAGTTTCAACAATTGGATCACAGATTCAGCTTCAACATTAGACTGACCAATAGAAGATGCCACATTGGCAAATGCTAATCCCAAATTCCGCTGGCCACTATTCGCATGCCCATTTTTCTTCGAGTTCCCCTTTTGAGTTTGACCATGGACTTATTACTTATTCCTCCCTTTTTCTTCATTTGCTTTCCCCTTCTGCTCCGCTCGGCCGGCCTTTGATGAGACCCTTTGTTGGCTCTTTCATCTACTCAGCCACTCTAGCCTTATAGTCGACCCTCCCTTGTCAACTTTCTTAGGCTCCGTCAGGCCGGCTCCTTAGTATTCCGCTCAGTCCTCACCCGGCCTCCTATAATAACGGACTCCGCACTAATGAAAGGAACTATTGATTCTCACCGCCTTTTCCGCCATCCAGGAATCCGCCTAACCCCGCAATTTGCATGTCAATTTTCTGGGTGAAAACGAGGGAGAGATAGGCAGGAATTAAGTAATTAATCTTCCCTATATGGTTCCAATTGAGGCATAAAGTACTTCCAAATTTGAATTTGGACAAATTTAATATCCAAGTATTTAATCAGCTACAACTCAACATTAATTGGATTTATTTGAAGCTGTTAGATAGATTTAGAAGTGTGGCGGTAAGCTTTAAAAAAATTTCCTCCCTCTTTCCTTAAATTTATCCCCTCAACATAATTAAAATATAGAAAGAAATCTTTTAAAATAAAAACATCGGAAATAAGTTCTTCTTCAAATAAAGTGCGATTGAACTTTGGATGATGTAAATCACTATTTAGTTTATTGTGCTGCCTAGTATGTGTATAACTATTAAGTTACGTTTTTTAGGTGCTTAAAAAGATGCTCTATTTAAAGCGGCCCAAATTTAACTCAAAATTGTCCGCAGAATACTCAAAAGTTACGTTTGCCAACTTTGGCCACAAATTATTTTTCGCTCACCCCGAATAAATCCAAATGGTTCCAAAAAATACTATAGATGTATATAGAGGATCAGGTTGGGTTAGGTGAGGCATGCAAGTTCGTGGTCGTTACTCAAATACTTATGAGAAAGGCTATGAATTTGATAATCTGGACCATATCTGCCCTATCTTATTCTACCCTTTGTATAGACCCATTGTACCAGTTCACCTAAGGTAGGTAAGTTCACCTATATAGATATTATATCTGAAAATATGTATAAGACAGTTTTTTGTTTAATTTTGGGTGGCATATTGTCTGTCGTACCTTTGGAAATAATGCATTCTACAAATTAAATGTAGTACGAGCATTAGCCACGTGTCTACCACTTCCCATATTATTTAATATCAATGCCAAAACGGATCTCGACTCTACGCTTTTACAGAGTGGTGGTGCCTAGTTAGTGCAACGCAAACAAATATCACGTTACAAAAAATAGTCCAATATTTGCACTTCCGGATGCAATTAATCTAGGAAAATATCCATTAGATGGAAATGGGACTTAGTTAAGAAGTGAATTCAGAATATTGTTGATATTGATTCAAGGAGATGGAAGCTAAGACGAAGATCTACATTGCATCCTTTCATCTTGTGTGCGTAGTGCGTAGCCCAGCCTACTGGAAGTGAAAAGGGAAGGAGTGCATTTTAGATGCGGATCTAGCGGGAGACGGACTAGACAAACATTATTTCAGCCTTATTAGAAGGAACAAGCAGGACCGTGCCATGCTACACGTCATCATTTTACCTCCCGCATCTTCATCTAACCAGTTTACACCCGAAAAGGGCTTTTAGTTACCAAAATTCTCGCCTTCCCTCCACGAAGCTAGGAAGAACGGGGGAAACCCCGCCTGGCCTTTATGCTAACGATAGCGTCCGTAATTCGACTTATTTTGCAGTATTTATCTATTTACGATTTAGGTTACATACTACTTTACTTACACAGAATTTTAAAAGAATCCCAGTCGGGATTTGGAATCATTTTCAATCGGCAAATACTACTACAGTAATACTACATAACATATATTTAAAAAGTAATTTTCATAACGCCAAAATGTCCATAACGAAAAATCGAAAACACCTCGATGGAAACTTGGAGAGGGTACAACTGTGAATGTGAATTCAATTTAGTACTAGGTTCCGAATTGATTTTAACAATAACGGCTTCGAATCATTAACCGTAAATCATTTCAGACTTCCATTTAAAATATAACCAATTAATTCGAAATCTCTCACCAACTAAAGTAGATTCCTTCACAAATTACAAAACATTACTCACCAATCACTTGAAACTTATCATGAGCGAAAGATTAATTATTTTGCAATAATTAACGGAATTAAAACTCTTATTTGAAATATTTCATCACCTTAGTGAGCAAATCTGCTCTAATTGGCGATGGATATCGAATTAATTGGTGATCGTTTAAATATTTCTCATAATGGGACATGGCACCGATAAAAGTTTATTTTGCGTCCAAATGGGCGGACTGACTGTAGCATAAACCCTGGGCCAGGGATTAGGGAAGCCACGGCAGGGCAGGGGAACCTCCACATCTCACAATTTATTCTGACAAATGGGGAAAGTCGGCTTGGGCCAGCGGAGCCTTTTGTAAGAAGGGCCCGATTCTCCTTTCCCAACTAAACGAACTCACGTAGAGGGCCAGAACCTGAGTCCTTCTCCCTCCTTAGAATCCTATTCCTGGGGATAACTAAATTACCGTATTTTTAGATACGAACCCCCTAAATTCAGCCTCCCCTCACCTCCTTCCCTAGTACATAGTTCCGTAGTAGGGAGGCGGGAATAGTTCTGTTGTGGCTCTACGCCTTTCTCCATTACTTTCCCCTACTTCTTTTATTGAGGTGGGGCTCTATTAAGGAGGAAGGGAAACTAAGCTCCGCTCTGCATCTCCGTTCTACAGAGAATTACCCATCCTTACTACCTACGGGGACAACTAGACGACAAATTCATGTTTAATGGGCACGGCGGCTCAAGAACTTTTTTTCAGTATAGGTAGTATGCATTCATTATTTGAGCACACTTTGCATTTGCATTGATATCGGCCTGAAACTTCTCCTGATAGGAAGTAGATAAGTTGAACAAAACTACTTCAAGTCAGGCGTATGACTGGTATTGAGGATACACAAGGGTCAAAGGTCAACATGATATATAGTGATGTCCAGTCCAGGGCAATATAGATAGCTTCACATTGATACATACAAAATTCACATAACTTAGGAATACCTAATTCTCCCCCAAATTCTCCAAAACCTATGCTAACCTAAGTAAGCAACCTTCTATTCATTTTGATTCTTGATTTTCACACTCATGTCCGCATTATGTAAATGTGTAAGACCGTGTTTCGGATAGTAATAATTTAAGCGTTTGAAAAATCAACAAATAAGCAAGTATCAATAAATAAATTGTGACGCTCATGAACAGAAAGGCTGAATTGAGTCATTCATATAGAAGTAAATTGGTTTAAAAGTAGCTAATATGCAGAAGTATAGCCTAATAGTATGCAGTATATTGAGGTGAACTTTTTCTTGTTTTACCGGTGAATGAGCTAAATTGTATAACTTCCGTTCCAAATACTTAATCTGTTTTGGAAGTAAAACAATTACGCTCATAATTCCTTGACTAAGTTTCCTAGGCTTTATGTAGGAACTTTGTTAAATCCCAACTAAAGTAGTTTATAACTTATGACGAAGATGAAAGAGATCTGCATGAGCAAGTGAGCCAGCAGCCTCATTCCGATTTGTATTATTCCGTACTAGGCGCTGTATTCTGAATCTTAGAGGCAAACCTTACCCTCTTTCCTACCAAACCTGGATTTTTCCCAAGGTATCTCTCTCTACCTTCATTCTTTCCCTTTCCCTGCCCATTTCCCTTGGCTTCACTCCGAGTTCCTTCCAGTCCATTCCCAAATATAACATTTTAATTGAGTTTCTATTCCCAGCAGGGGAAGGGCCGGAGAAAGGGAAAGTTCCAATACTTTCTTCCTCATTTGATCATACCCGAGTCAGAACCACACACTTCATCCACTCCGACCTCACTATTCCGGCAGAGGAAGTCTTGAGGAAAAGTTTCATTTTGCCCTCAATCCTTTTCCACACTCACGCCTGATTCTTCTCGACAAGGCCCAAATAGAATCGGGAAGAGATGCGGGCAGATAAGTGTGAGTAAGGCCCTACCTATGTATGTATAAGTAAGCCGGAGAGTCATGAAATGGAAGCTGAGTCTAAACTGGAGAAAGTGACTCAGTTTCAATATAATTCCAGCCAAGGACTATGGAAGGAGGCGTCGTAAGTCGTAATATCCAAAACTGTCCTTGTAGGGGAATTACTCTGCTCAGTGCCTCCGACGGGAAGGTGTCAGATACTTCTTCTTTATGACAATATCATTTATGATTTCTCCAAGCCTATACCTGGAACGCCTCTGTCGTTACACAAAGTCAATATATATGTACGTATATATATTAAGCATTTAAAAATTACTCAAATGTTTCCTTCATACTTTAGGAATATATCCTGCTTATTTTTAGAGCCCTCAAAGCGCGACAGCCAGGCACTTGCCACGCGCTAGAACCAATTCCGTACTTTTCCCTCCGCCTTCATATTGACGAGGAAAACTTGAGGATGGAGCTGGCTGGTAGTGTAATTAACTCCCAGCGTTTCTTCTATTTGCTCTTGAAAAGAAATCTGTCTGGTGCTGGGAGCCCGGGCAGAATGTGCAATTCCTTCTTCCGCCGCCCCAAAGGCGCCCGGATCCATTGAGGGCCGTCAAATCCGAAGCCAAACTTAAAAGGCTCCACTCACCACCTTTCCCTGTGTATAGGCTAGAGACTCCGCTGAATGAGTTTCATTTGAAAGGAAGGAAGAGCTCGGGCTAAAGTAAACTCGGGCTCGAATGTGACAAGAATACGACGTTTAGGAGAACTTTTGGCCCGGCTCCTTCCTCCGGAATAAAATTTAAAATAAATAAATTGAATTTCAATCCTACCGTGTCTTATCTCAAAATAGATATTCCTGGTGGGCGGGGATCGGTCCTAAACCAAAATTCTACACCACACTACGCTACGTGAAGGAAAGGAGAGTTTAAGATTGGGAGGGTCACATTATTGCGTTACTTTCCAATTTATTTGAGGGCCTGAGGCGGAGGGATGGCCTATTTCTCTACTGAGCACCCTTTAGCTCTAAAAGTGTGGGATTCAAAATTGTGGGCCCGTTTTATTTTGAAGGAGAGAATGATCTTTAGGCCTAAAGCTTATTTACAGGGAGAAAGTCAAGGGAAAGCTGTAGGGAAAGTTTTTACGTAGATAAAGCTTGGAATAAAAAAAATGTAGGTATAAGATTTAGCGCAAAATAAAACGTATGAAGGCTGACATATTACTAAGCCATATTAACCCAAGATTGTGATCAGATTAAGTTAGGTTAGGTCTGGACTACAGATGTTCCGTTTGTATTAGTTTTGCCTCAGCTAGTTATAACTTTGGGGCTGACTTAAATACAAACGAGCCTTCTGATTCCTCCTACAAGGACCTTATATCCTCCCCATAATTTTTTTGCTTCTATAAATCCAAAATTCTTAACTTTTCCCAGAGTTTGAGAGCTCTCCGTAGCTCCGAGCCCAATTCCGTTAGCCCGCCTCCCTGACGCCTTATCCGTCTACTTACGGACCTGAAAGGCTTGAGGAAGAAAGTGGAGCCCCTTCATGTCATCAACAATCCTGCCGAGCCCAAAGCCCCGACTTTTATTTAGCCCGGCTTTGGCCCCATATATTCCTATTTTATTCCCCCGGCTTCCCCAAGTTCAATCCGATTAACTCATTTTCTTTATTGCCCTCAAAATCCGTCAAGTGGAAGGAGGCCTCCCCGCAATTTTCTTTCCCGTCTCCGCCCGTACTTTGGATTTTATTGTAGTCTGCCTCTATTTTACACAGAGAGGAGCTATAGATGGGAGATAGGCTCAAATTTCATTTCATTTTTTACCATTAGTCAGCAATTTCAAAAATTTTGGGTTTGGGGTAAATACGGACTTTCCCCGAATGCCTCAAGCTTCAACTCAAGCTGTGGGAAAGAATCATGCCCCTGATCTCAACTCTTACGTCTGTAAACGTGTACACATGTGTATACTCAACTATAGAATTTTAGGCGGAAACGTAAGGATGGCGTAGGTATCGTAATTTGCGGTGCATTTAATATGTAAGATGAAACTTTCTTAAAAATACTTGAAAATCGACACTCAAATACATATGTATGTGAGGAACCAGAAGAATTCTAAGTAATTTCTGCGGATCGAATTGTAAATTGACAAATAAAGAATTTCAATACGAAAAATTTGCGTTGACTTAATTCTACTCCAATGTCCCAAAGAAATCACAACCAACAACATACTTTAATGTCGCTTCATAAACATTATATTACGAAATATTACTGTTTGAAAAAAATATCTGTTGGTATTAGGTATCAGTTTTCGATCGACGGATAGAGATAGCTTCTGGCATATGGCAGCGGATGCAAGTAGAATGCAGCCTAAAAATCCTCTAATCTTGGAAGTTGTCTTTTTAGCGGGTACATTCCTCTGGTTTAGGGATAGTTGGAAGGAACGGAGTAAGTGTCCATGTCTGGTCTCCTTGCCTCCAGTTTCCCTTGATGTCAAATCTTGATGAGAATTTATACGGACCAAGATTATAGGGGAGAGGAAAATTAAAATTTAGTGCCCCTTCCCGCAGTTATAGAGATCTCTGTAAGGGCCGCGTGTCTTAGGTGGAGCAGAGGCACTATTTGTAAGTAAGGGCCTAAGTTTTAATCCTGATTAATAAGGCCTATCCTAACGATGATGGATGGGACCCGGGAATGACGACGGGGAAGGAGCTCCTAAATACAAAGGTCTATTAACACACTAATATTTCAAAAGAAATCACAAGGGGAGTGTGCCATAAAATGACCGAAAACCATTTATCTGGAAAAATACTAAAAATCTTAAAGCCTTTTTTAGTCGCCTCGTCCTCTTCAAAACTAAGTTGGTCTAATGTATTGTAGCTTACAATTGCATCTAGGTACAAGTATGCCCAAGGTTCCTTTACCTAAAATAGCTAGAATTATAATGAGGAATATGGAATATTTAAACCGCCATATTAGAATATCACTAAGTAATTGGAAATCTTGCACCAATTAAAGCAGATTTCCTGAGCGAAAGGTTTTGAAATATTCAAGTTAAAGAATTTTAATTCCGTTAATTATTGTAAACTAAAGAATCTTTTGCTCATACTAAGTTTCGAATGATTGGTGAGTAGTTTTATGTAACTGGTGAGGAAATCTACTTTAATTGGCGAGTTTCGAATTAATTAGCGACGGTTTAAACTTCAGCTAATCATAATGTTTAAACAGTCCGAGCCAAACGTGCATAGAAATAAAATACGAGTAGGTACGTCAAATTAATTTAGAATTTAAGCATTAGTTGCCTGTTTTTTATGGTCTGGAATAGTTCTGTGATGCTATCTATTTGTTTTGGTATGAAAATCCAGCCTCGGTAGGCAGCGCATCCAAATTTAGCTGTAACATAGTGCCTGCTTTTAGATTATCCGACTGACTGAGGGAATAATAAGAATAGTACATTGGGCATGTAAATGGGTCCTGGGGAAAGACAAAGGGGGGAGAAAGCCGAGAGCTCCGGCGCTTATCCATGTAATCTACCGAACGGGACATATTTTTCTTCCCCGCTTTTCACACTAGGCTGGGCCCCGGACTTACCCGAAATTTCCAAGTAGTCGTCAGAACCCGGCTCCCGCCCCATTTGTTACACACTCAGGCCCACAACTGCATAAATACGCGGAGGCCAGGCAACATCTTGTCCCTCTCCCATCTCTCCCATTGTTATCATTTCAGAGGATTGTCTTGGCCTAAACCGCCCTGATTCAGCTAATCCCACAAGCGGCTTCTTCCCAGTCGTGAATCCATTATGCATTTGGGGACAGGGACCGTCAATGTCAACATCAGCCAAGGCCTGGGATCTTAAAATGGAATCAGAATCAGATATTCATATTTGGAGCATAAATATGGATGATTCGGCCTTGGGGCTCCTGGTTGAGTCACAATTTTCACTCCCTGCTCAATATTCAGGAATAGGAATAATTTAGTGTTTATGAAAGAATTTTGAATTTTAGATTCTTTTTTAATACGAGAAAAATTGTGGAGGCCGAATAAATTACGCTATTCGGCATTCACAAGTAATGTGTGAGACGCACTTATGCTCACTTTCAGTCAGTCAACTTTCAGTTATGTCAGTATTTTGTTCCGGCCTTAATTTTCAAAGAAACTGTACATCTTAGCTGTCAATATTTTAAGCTGCAGTTTATAATTACTTTAAAACGAGTTACTTTGAGAATTAAAGAATAATATGGATGTTGCAGATTGCGTAAAATATCGGACAGACTGGTCAGGTTAGGAAGTCCAATTCAATCAATGCAAAGTTGACTTCATTTAACTTCTTCGTAAGGTTGACATTCGACCAGACCTTTAAGCTAATCTCGAATGCCGCAATTTATTTTACGATGGAATACAAAATTAATCTTTGTATTGGGCATTACTTTTTGTGTGCTAGATTTGGTTAGACCGCGTCGAAAAATGCGACCTGTAGGTTGCAGACAACGCAAAGTCCGTCAGTCAAAATTATATATTGGTTAGACAATATATTAAATAAATAAAAATAATTTCGATTAATAAGTATTGCAGATGATTGTAAATAAATGTAAAAATCATTGTATGCTTTGCTTTGTAAACTCTAGTCACTTACAATACCACTGCGAACTGAGAATAAAGTCTCCGAAGGTTGTTACAGGAGTGCAGGAAGCAGGAACGATCGTTATCTTTGCATCGTAGCAACTCTAAAAATATTAAAGAAACTATTTTAACTTACCCGGCGGAAAAGTATCTACATATGGTACTGTTGTAAATATTGGATTCGTCATTAATTAAACCATCTTATATCCGAAGTGTATAATTGTAATGTATGCATATTCATGTGCATCTTTGAGGGTTTATATACATACATAGAAGCTATGCAGAATACGTATGAATGAAATAGTATTTCCCCTGAATGGAAGTGACTTTTCCACATGACTTGATCGGACTCTTGATTCCCTCTCCCCTTGATTCCGGCCCTGCCGATCCACTGTGTATGCGTTGTTAGTTGCCTACCTACTGGCTTGGAAAATGTTCATACAACATTGCTCGTATGCGTAAGGTATGCCGAAGTATAGTTTCTACATATGTAGTAGTAGTACATAACATGTAGGAAGATGCACTTTCCCCGTGCGTGGAGAAGCCCTTAATGCCGGGACCGGAATTCCATTTCTGGTGACTTTCTCCTCCCTTTTATTATTCCATTCTCATCCAATGCATTTTTAAGGGGAGGAGGATCCTCTTCAAAGGGTTGGGCAGGCTGGCTACATTATGCATCCCTTTGTCAGATTCCCCCCTCTTCACACTTTGGGGCTTCGAGAAAGGGCAAATGGAATTCCTGCAGCAGAGAGAGAGGTGTAGAAAGTACAATAGGACCCTGGAACTTGGCGGACAATAATACAAATTCCTGGGATCCTGGGTTCAGCTTCTTGACATGGGTCAAGGCGGAACTACATCTCAGACTCCATTTTTACTATTTAAACGCATATTACAAAACATCTTGGAATTGGAACCTATTTCCTGCATAGGCAGTTGTTACATTTGAATTTGAACGGATACTTGAAACTTAACATTGACGAATTGTACGAAAACTAGGTTTCCTGAAATGGCGAATATATTTGCCTCTGGGTCGATCTCGAATTCCCACCCATATTTACACGCTTTGGGCCACAACAATTTTGGAGATCGAAATTAACATTTGAAATTTTGGATTTTTTTTAACCCCTCTCGAAACTGAAAACAGGGCACGCCCCTGGGAACCATTGGAGCATAACTGAATTTGTTGGGCCGCAATGTATATAAAAGGTTGGGACTGATTCCTGAAGTTGAGTCCGGATCCGGAGCATATGCATTTATGCCTTTCAGCCTGATTCCGATTGTCGGAGGAAGAGCAGGACGCAGTTTGTCAGGCCAGTAATAAACCTTAAATCCTTCCCTGCTTATGCCTGGCCTGGGCTGTAAGTAGAGGATGAGCCTGAAAGAGTGCACTTGGGCCTAGTACTGCAATGAGACCTTTCTTTTGTTATTCAATCGGACAGCTTTCAATCTATATGCTAATCATGGGAAGGGGCCAGGGCTCACTTCCTATTCCGGGCACAGTAATAATTCTCAGGCCTGCTGATCCCCAACCACTTAAAGCCCCAAATTTTGATTCCAGATTATTCACAATTTTAGGGTCTAGGAGCAGGGATTTTAGAGGGAGGTACGGCAGTCCAAAGTATAAATCCATTATATTTAGTTACCCACTCCATCCAGGGAACAGAATTCGGGAACAAGTACTACAATAATTATTGGCATGAATGACGCACAGATTTTCGTTTTGCGAGCGTTACCACAGCCTTACATTCCATTTCCACTATTTCTAAACTCTACATAAATAATATTAGTTCGACTGGCCCTTTACTCAAATAACGATGCTATACCGGAATCCAGTGTACCTTATTAGGTTATTAGCCGCAAATATCCGAATTAATAGTGCAATACATGCAAAACATTTCAAAAGATTCTATACGCAAAATCCTCCTAAAATCCTGTATTTGCTAAATTGTAAACTTCTCCATTATTCAATGAAAATTTTAAGGCTGCATACCAATATTAATTTAGGGAATCTGTGCAATTAAAATTGGAATAGCAAATATTCAGCGCAATAGCCGCATAAGAGTCCTCTATTTAATTCTGTGTACGATTTTGGATTTTATTGTCGTTGGCAATAGCTACATATTTGATACGTAGGTACCTCCTTGATGTTTGACTAATCTCTTTACTGTCAGATCTACCTACATGTAACATGTATTCAAAAGAGGATATTGCTAATTTTTTGCTAATTCTACACCTGTATTTAATTTTTTTCTAAACGAATAAGAAAAAGACTATGACTATGACATTCATAAGAGTACTAATTTGGCCTAATATAATCAAACTTAATCCTAATGCGACTCAATAGACTTGGATTTTGCATTTTCGAGTAAAATAGGTATTGTCAGCAGCATAGAATATTTTTTGAGGAAACTCAAAGAGAAAACAATTGGGAAGCTACCAAAAACCCCAAGATCGGACCCTCCATTTGATAATTAAAACCCGACTCCATCCCACGGGGGGAGGGGGATCCTCCTCTTTAAAGAATAATGCAATAAGTGCATTTCAGAGTACGCATTAACAGGCCCAATTTTATTTTATTTTAGCAGAAAGCCGCCCTTCCCGAGCCTGCAGAAGGGCCTTCCCTCTTTCCGAGAAGGAATAGGAGAATACATTAGCAAGTGGATTAGTAATGGGCCGC
Organism: Hypogastrura burkilli; assembly: GCA_034696285.1. Classification (NCBI taxonomy): domain Eukaryota; kingdom Metazoa; phylum Arthropoda; class Collembola; order Poduromorpha; family Hypogastruridae; genus Hypogastrura; species Hypogastrura burkilli. The sequence continues at coordinate 35,001 of JAQFZY010000076.1, read as the reverse complement.
CTGGGATGAGTAAAGAAGAAGGAGAACTGGCTAAGACCCTGTAGGGAAGGCCCATCCTCCGTCTCCACCGCATCCCCCCTACGTACACACCAAGGGTCAATTTACAATTTCGGGGGAAAAACCGTCTCAACATTTTTACGAGGCTTTCAATTGGGAGGGGGAGAAGAGGCCGGGTCCTGGCTCCAGCACTCCTCGAACCAATTTCCCCATTTTGAGGTCCAGGGTTAGCTCTATTTTCCTGAATCTGCGGTTTTCCCCGTAAATACCGTATAAGACAACGAATTTTTAGAAAATCAATGTCGATTGGAATCTGGCATTAACTCAAGCCAATCCTTCCAATTTGCTAGTGTGAAGAGGCTCATCATCATCATCATCAACTTGATGGGCTAGGGCTGGACTTTCTTGGCAAGCGGCAGGCGGCAAATTTTTTGGAGGAGAGATATATGGAAGGCATCCAGGGAAAAGGAAGAAAGTCGGGCTCGTCCCCAACTTTGGAACGAGTCCCTTAGGTCACATCAAGGCCCGGGAACCGATAATTGTGTAAATCGGGGAACCCACTGAAAAATTAGGCCCGTTTTCTCTACGTCCCAACCATTGTTCTTAAATGCAATATTACTAAGGTGAGGCAGTCTATATATTGTTGAAATATTTAATTGAACAATATGCATACAAACCGGTCAAACATTAGCGTAAAAATTACAGTTATTCAGAAAGCATATCTCCCTACAATTTACTTGCTAATAAACCTGCAAATTAGGTTTGTGTCACAAAACTTCAAATTAACTAATTTAGAGCTTTTCACTGGTCATTGTTGATTATATTTTGCTGTATTCAGCCGACGTTGATGTACTATGTATATCGTAAGATGTTCATGGTGACGTGCGTGGCCAATTGGCAGTTCCTGACCATAATTACCTGGCGCTGACTCAAGAGGTTCTGTAGCTCTAAAGCTACGATTTAAAACTTAAATTTCAAAAACTTCCTGTGACCCATGACCTGCCCAACCATCTTGCATTTTCAGAGAGAATCTCTAGGCATGGTATCAAAGGGTGTGTAAACAGTTGCAACTGGTCCCGGCCTAGCCTCCACAGATCTCCATATAACATGCGTAATCGATTTATAATTCGAAAAAGCGTTCCCAGCAGTCGGCGCAGCTTCGCCCGCTGTCAGTTCTTTAGCCAGGCCCTGAAAGAAGGTCACAAGGAGAGAGAAGCTTGGGCGCGTGCTCGGCTTTTCGTTCCAACAGTCCTTCATGATTTTGTACCTTAAAATAAGATATATTTAGAATTGATTGTGCGGTCATGAAGTAGTAAATTACAGTAGGCATACGTTTTATCGGTGGCAAAGAAGGGCTTCGGAAAGGCGGGTCCCAGCCGCTAAGCCCGCTACAATGACAAAGGAACAGAAGTTTTGGACTGCGGGTCTTATACTTATTTATTTTAATCCAAGTACTAATATTTAATACAACGAAACTCGGTTTGACAAACATGTCCCATTTAAACCCTCGAATAATTGTCGTAATTGTCCGTATACTTCACCAAGCAATTCGTCGGAAGCTTCGGAGACGGGCTCTAAAGTTATCATTTATATTACGAAAAACGGTAACTACTACTGCGAAGAGTATCTAGCGGAAACAAAATGAAAGATCACTTTTTGTGTAAAATAATATGGACGTGATGTAATTAAATGAAGTCATTTAGTTTTCGGCATCAAGTATTTTATTATAGGAACTTTCGTGTGAATTCATGAACTTGACATGTTCTAAACTAAATTACATCTATCGTGTGTATAAGGTAACGCACTATTAAGGAACAAAACTAATTAATTTGGATGCTTTTCTAACAATGATTAGTACATAGAAGGTACTATTTTCCTACCTACGTAAAGGAAAACTGAATCTTATTATAGCAGGATTAATTTAAATGACGAAGTTTGAACTTACCATACATAATAGTTCCAAGTGAAAACAACATTTAAAGAGTCACAAACGGAAGGGCCTTTTCATTTTTGAACGTAATTTAAGTTGCACAATTAGCGTAATATTCAGTTCTTAGTACCTATTGTAAGCATAAAGTTATAATAAGACACCCATTATTCTGAACGCACAATCAGTGGTTATATGGCCATTAAGTTAAGGTCGGAATTATCCATCTTTGAACTCATTTTACTTTAGGTTGTTGGTCATAAGGCAGGGAGCACAGGTAAGCCTGTCATTCTTATCGAATGCCACTTTTCGGTTCGCCAGTGAGCTCTGGCAGGTTTCACAGAGGAAGCACTGCTCGTGCCAGTGTCGACCCTCATGAGAAATGTACTTGGTTCCAACGACGCCTGCAATATCAAAATCAAATCAAGATTTTAGTTTTCTTGAATAAATTAAATTCATTCCAACGATTCCTCCAATAATTCCTAACCGGAAATGTAATTTGAGCACGCGGTGCACTTCTTCGAAAAGAGCTCATCGTAGCAGGCGGCGCAGTAGGGTCGCTCGTCATCCTTGGTTGAATGGATCATTTGCCCCGTCAGGCTATTGTCGCAATTTGTGCATACGAAACATTCCCTAGGAAAGTTGATTAGGAAAGTTAAATACTACACACATTTTAACTGCCAATGCGTTTAAAATGAGGTTCTTACCGATGGTAGTTATCCCCACGGTAAACAATCCCTTTGCCACTCGTTGGGGAAATTGTAAGGGAGCATGACTTGCAGATTTTGCCAAACTCCATGCAGTAGCAATTCTCACAGAAGACGCTTCCCTCACGTGGGAAGAAGCTGGTTTCCCCAATAGGAGCGCTGCATTTCTTACAGCAGAAACAGGCGTTGTGGTAGGGCTTCGTCTCATATTCGATTATTTCACCTAAAATACGAATAATTCCAACAAATGATTAGGTACGCGTAAATACGTAGGTGTCGGTTTAACAATGCCGTAAGCCAACTCAGTAAGTTAGCAGTATTTGGGGTCACATTGGCGAACTCGAACTGGAGAACTTATGTTACCAAACTGGAAGAAGAGAAGCGTAACTTATCATAGCCTATAAGAGTTAATCTTGGTCAAATTATAAATTGACAGGCGGAGACAAAAATTACCCCAAAGTTACCCAATAGCCCAATACTGTTAGCTATGTGTGCCAAAATCAGATAATCATAACTTAAGAAAGCACTCGATTTTATGTTTTGTACTAGGAACAATCGTGGCATTATTTATGACTTTCACAATGTATTCAGGATTGATCTACATCGATAAGAGCAAGGACAACTGTGTACAAATATGTACAGATATCTGTATTGGGCAATACCAGGCCAGGAATTTTAATTTGGTTATATAAAGCCGAGAGCCTGCTGACATTGATAAGAGTGATAAACAATATTGGGCTCCATACCGACTAATGGCTTCTCACAGGCCGTGCATTTTTTCAAGAACTGTTGGTCATAGCAGGGTCCGCAGAACACGTTGTCATCATGCACAAAGACTTCCTTCTCTCCTAGGCCGTTCCTGCAGAAACTACATGTGAAGCAGGCCTATGATGTAGAACAATAGGTTAGGTTAGATAACTCAATTCAATGATAGCTAAAAGAATATTCCTTAATCGGACATCTGACTGCTGTACCTTGTGCCAGTGCTGATTCCGGAACCAGAACCCACTCGTAGAGAACATTTGCTTGCATTTGGCACACTGTTTCCCACTCTTGGCAAAGTAGCAGTCCTCGCAGAGGATGTTCCCGTCCTCGACCTTGCTGAAGCTCTTGGGCCCAATCGGCAGGCGACACTTGGTACAGGCAAAGCATTTGGCGTGCCAGGGCTTCTCCGTATAAATGACCATCACGTTATCTGCGGAACAGATGGACCATTGACAATTATTAGAATGGCATGGGCATCAGGCCATGCTTGCAGTCGGACGGCAAAAACAGTAAGCCTTTCTACTAATAAAATGTAAGAGTCAATACTTGGAAGGTCGAAGGAGTTATTACCTGACGTAAATCCTTCCTTGCACCCCGTGCAGCAGACCTTCATTACGTGATCCTCATAGCAGACTCGGCAGTACACCTTGCCGGCCTGTAACACAATAATGCCAAGAGGATACTCATTATACTAATGTTGGTCGCTTGTCACTGCCTATTGCCACGTCGGTTTACAGAGCCTTGCATTTAACTAAGGTAAAACGAAGTCTGGCTTCTGACGTTTTGACTAACTCGAAAGTACTGAATCTACTCGATAAAGCTCACTTAAGCGAAACTAAACTAGTGTCCTTCATGAGAGTCCAATTTTATTATAGCCCGAAGTCGGTATTTTTAAAGCGCCATATTGATAAGACGCCTTACAGATAAGAATGCCCTGCGGCATAGGCGCTGAATGATGGCTACAAGCTACAAGTACGGGAAATTCAAAATGCTTACGTTTGAAACTGGATTGTTACAGCTTAGTATAATAATACGAAATGCTAATACAGGCATGTACTTGGGATAAAGGACTTCTAACAAACTGAGTATAAATTCATAATTCCTAGATACCTACCTAATTCAATTGAAATGCAACCAACTGGCCGAATAATCGCGCATACATTTCAAAGATTAAACAGAAAATGCCAAACGTACCATTGACTCAACAGTTTTCCCATGCAGAGAAGTCTTGCATTGCGTACAGACGAATGGCGCCCCAGGAACTGACTTTGGCTTGTCCACGTCATTACTACCACCTTTTGCCGGTTTCGTCGGAGGGGGCGGCGGCTATTAAAAACAAGTAAATCCATATTATAGCATTAGTATTTAAAAATCCAAATGGAATTCCGAAAACTTTGAAAGCTATGTGTTTCCTAACCTTTGATTTGGGTGGACCACGTGCACTCCCCTTGGCTTTCCCGTTATTGAGGCTGAACGTCGTTTCAAAGAGCGTCTCAAAGCATTTGGCACAGTAGGTCTGGTCCTCCCTTGGGATCTCCTCCCCGGATTTAGTACAATTAAAACAGCCCTCACTCTTCCCGTTCATTGACGGATTCTCCATTATACGATATGCCGCTCTAAATCGGAGAAGTATTCGCGATTCCCGAACAATAAGGACAACACAGAATAGTAATTTATGCGTATGCTAACTACGAGAGCTCCTTCACTGACTTGAGCCTGCCTTTGACTAACCTAATGCTTCCACGTAGTACGGCACAATAATTCACAGTGTGTAATGAGAAGGTTTTGACGGATGTCTGTGCCTATACTGTACTATTTACTAGTGTAGGTGGAAGGCCAAATGCACTCTACTAGGTATTACCATGTACAAATTGCCTATCCTACTAAAACTACTGACGTAATGGTTGATTAGATAGGAAATGGAAGTTGACGTAGTCAATTCAGGCCCCTATTTCGCTGAACGCGAAGTACGTAGACGTAATGCTCCTTCGGCCTGGCCTGGCCTGACAAGTCAAGTGTTAGAGTCGGACTGGGCTATTACCTTAGTTTGGATTGGGAGTCATTAGGAGTTTGCATTTACATTGGGCTCTCCACTTGACTTGCTTTTGCCTTTTGCTGTGGAAGGGATTCCTAATCGTAATCGTAAATGAGCTCAGCTCATGCTTTTAGTAGAGACTCCTTATGGAGGCCTACTATATCCGTGAATGACTCATCTATTCCCCATTATCAAGCTACTACGATCCCATATAGACCTAAAAAGGAGGAGGAATTTGCATGGTCCTCTTTCACTTGCGAATTCCAGAAGGGGTTTTGTATACTGATACTGGGACGGGACGGTTCTGTATTGTGTAGTCTGTTTATCATTTCCCATGCCTGAGACCCAAGACGGCCTCCTTAGGACCGCCCGTCATTGTTATGTTATGCTAAGCTGGGAGGAAGCCTATTAGGGTTCGTTACATCATGATGACGACGGGCGGAAGAGGATGTATGTTGAGGACAAAATGGGCCACTAATTTAATTTACTCCAAAAACCGATATTGAGCATGACAATATGGAACCTTTTTTTTTTGTATATCAGTATTAGCTAAATAAATCATATTGTCAAAACTTCGAACGACTGTAAAGGTTTCAAAATGCCCATAGGTAAGACGCTTTTAATACTAAGGGCCGGGTGCCAGGGTCGTCCAAACTATTTTAGTACTCATGCTGAGTCCCAAGTTGGAAGTTGAAATGAATGCAAATATTTATATTGGGCAGCCCCGTGCGATATGAGTGCAAACTAGAGAGTCTGAAGGCCGGTTGAATTGTGGTTTTATGATTCGCATAATACTTACATTTACATAGAGAGATTGCCGTCGGTTCTCACCTTTTGGCTTTGGCAAGGTAAATGTAATGAGTACCTATTGTAGTTTTAAACTAGTATAACAAAAGAGTGAGAGTGTGATTGTGATACTACAGCATAATGTACTGAAGCCGTGAAGAACACTAGTATATAAATAGTTATATCTGCATAGGTACATATTTGTGGTCTTTGTATGCAGCATTACTCTACCTGCAATAATACGGTGACTTTGACACTCGTTCCGGCGTATTCTGGTTTATCTCTAAGCTCCGTATGTATGTATGTAACAGTAGTGCGGTGTGCAAATTGTAGTTAAACTTTAGAGTTTAGGCTGATTAAGATTTTAGTGCATTCCTTGGTGGGCAATTTTATTTGACTTGATTTAATGCCGTGTATGCCGTCTAGGGTTCTGGATTAATGTAATAATGAAATGAGGTTTAGGTATCAACGCTCAACCTTATGTACACTGTACACGTAACAGTTAAAGCATAGCGACTTAAGACTCTATGATAATGAATTAGGATTAGGATGACGACTAGGCTGGATAAGCTTTTAAGTTTTAATACGTTGACGCTCTTACTTCTATCTGTATGTATCTCTCACTCTTTGTACTAGTACGACGTCAGAGCGTGTAACTCTAATGTAGCATTATTTGTCAATTTTTGTAGTACCTAGAGGTGGAAATGGTATGAACGGATGTACATAAGGGTCCTACATATTCTAATTTTAAAGGAAGTTAGAACAAGCACGATAAGCTATAAATAAAAAGGATTTTTGTTACCTGTTGTACTCCAAAGCTTTTCATAGATACTTAACTACGCTACTACTTTAAAATAAAATCTGGAACATTTTTTAAACGCGTTTTTTATTTTCAAGATTTTTCTACAACATCTAATACAATGATTATTGGCTAGATATCACACCCTGTTACTCCTACTTATAACCCTTTGGAAATGATTAGTAACGTATTAATGAACAATGTATTATTATCACCACTCCCTTTGGCACATCTTCCCCTTCTCATTTTTACATAATTTCTTGTGACTATAACGGTTAACGATACGTTATCACTTATCACAGTGTTTGACTTGCTTTTGGTTCCATTTTCGTTTGTTACCTATCACTTTGTTAATATTTTTTTTTTTCTTTTTTGGAATAACTCAAGAATCGACTAATTTGCACTTTCCTAACTTTCACTTCGGTGTTGTGTAGCTATAGTATTCGTTTGGGATGCATTACCTTTGTCGATTTAGAAGGCACCTCTAGAGGTAGATTGATTCCCAAAGGAGCTCCTCATTCCCCCATTCAGGGAACTTCTCCCTGGGCTCCGTTCTGTGGCCTTGCTCAGGTTGAGCTCTTCAACAGGGTCCAGGTCAATAGAGTCCAGGCTCAGGTTGACCTCTTCAGCAGGGTCCAGGTCAATAGAGCCCAGGCTCAGGTTGACCTCTTCAGCAGGGTCCAGGTCAATAGAGTCCAGGCTCAGGTCAAGCTGCTCCATGTCCTCACTGTCGAGGTCCAGGTCAAGCTGCTCCATGTCCACAGAGTCGAGGTCCAGGTCAAGCTGCTCCATGTCCACAGAGTCGAGGTCCAGGTCGACCTGTTCGATATCGTACGGGTCAGTGAACAGAGAGTCTAGACTCAGGTGGAGTGGGTCCAGGTCGGCCAGGTCAATCGAGGAACGGCTCAGGTCAAGCATTGCCATTTCTATACGAGCCTGGTCAATCGGGTCCAGGCTGCCGTTGAAATCCAGCAGCTCCTCGTCCACAGCCTCAGCCTCCGAGTCAGTCTCTTCCGAACCCGAACGGTTGTCGAGCTCTTTCATAATAATTGTTGGAGCCTCAACTTCTTTAAGCGTGATACGGACATCCTCAAAGTACTGGAAATCCAAATTACATTCGGAATGGCGAGGGAACATCTTCATCTGGATCTCGAGGTCACTCAGAATGTAGCCATTGATCTGGTCGAACATACAAAAAAAATAGTTTATTGGGGATTGTGTTTTTGTACTTTTGAAACATAATAAATATTATATCCAAGTAGTCTAACTATGAATTTATTTTTCTTACGTGACAGAGTTGTTCCTTCTTGGTCGCATCCTCCGCCTCGTTTTCCCAGATGGACATCTTCACCAATTCGGTGTAAAAGAAGGGCATGCCTTTGAACTGCGGGCGGCACAAGCGCCCAAAGGATGAGCACTCCACATAGCCACCGTTTCCCAGTCCAAAATTGATTGTTAAATCGAATCCAAGTGCATTTTCTACCTGCTAAGAAATAAACATTGTAGCCATTGACATTATACATAGCTTAGTTGGGGAACAAAATAATTCTCACACTACTTTTTCGAAAGGAAATGTCAGTTCACTGTATCGGCTATAGTGAACCCCGGTTATAAGGAACAAAATCGCGCTTCCCTTAATGTTCACTATATAGGCGGAGTCCACTGTAAAATTATTACGGTCTGTGTATTTGCCTTGGAATTGACAGGTCATTGACCTGGGAATCGTCGAGCCGGGTTTAAGATTCGAAAAGGAACTAAAATTGTTGCGGCTATAACACTGAATTGTGTCATTTACTCAGAGGCCAACGGCCGACCCATAGGTATAATCTAAGGATTAAAACTACATATAATAATATACTTATATAAGTAAAATGAAGCTAGGCATGTTTGCAAGGGCCATCAACTTACATTTACCATAGTCTCCCGGTGCTTGTAGACAGAGGTAGTCAATAGCTTCTGATGGACCTTGGTGACCCCCTCAATGAATAGCGGGACAGCTGGGTCCATTTGTACAGGGACCGCAGGGTACGAGTAGTTGAAGGGCTGGACCGTAAAGTCCTCAAAGTGAAAGATCCGAGTAGTCGGGTCCTCGAAGTACCGCTGACCTTCACCAACTGGGGTTGCGACTTCTATTTCCTCCATCGTCCTTGAGCAAGGTTTTGATTTTCGACAAAATGTTGTAGATCCTGAGTTTTCTTGGACAAGACACTACAATCCGTGGTGTTGATTCTTTGAAGGTTGACACTGGAATGAAGCCACAAAATTTGGATCTGGGGTTTAAATAGCCATCGCGGCCCCGGCCGTAAACGGGGGGCGGAGCTTCCTGCTGACATTCTCCATAGGGTCATTAAAGGTCATTGGTCCAATAGCCTTCCCCTGACGGATCATTAGTCATTAGGCTCCGCCTACAGGCACGGCCGCTACGGTAAGGTTGTTGAACTCTGCAGGCCAATACGTAAGTTTAAGAGTTGGATGTAATCTCCATAACGAGCTCACATGGTATCTAGTATTTGGCCATGGAACTGTGGAGTCCGAAGATACTTTCGGCTAATCGAATCGTGATCGGCACTTATTTTTAATTACAGAGTACTGAATAGTGAATTCCATAGGAATCAAATGTTTGTAGTTAGACTTCCTCTTCCTATTAAACCAAAAACTTTGCATTGAATCAATTCAAATACCCGGATTTTCGCATATATGGAGTTTAACGTTCACTAAACAGGTACACTGAACCATGCTGTCATACTGTATGATCAAATTTTGCTCCAATTCTAAATTATTTGCCCCATAACGTCACATGTTACATGTAGTAACCGAACCGAATTTATATTGCACTTTGTTATATTTGAGCACATAAAATATGAAGGAATGGTTAGAACTCTAGCACCTACCCTAACTTAAATTACATTAAACATGGAGAAAATCTTCGGTGGAAATATTAGAGTACTTATTTTTAATTTTCAAATTCAGTCTACGCATGGTATTTTTCAGAGGCAAAAGTGGAAAGTAGAAATATCTATGGTGGGACGTTTCGGTAAATTAGGACCGTGGGATGGGTAGTACTTAGTTCATACTTTTTTATGATTTAAATAGGCTGGTAATTAACGATGATAATAATTCTGACTTTTCCTTTAAAAGAACCTATTAGCTAGTAATTTAACCTATTGGGTTTCCTTAAGAAATTTTGGCTAGAGAAACAATAACAACTTAAACTTATGAACAGCTGCAAATATGACCTACTGGAATCCTAAGCCAAGGTGATCTTAGCTTTATGGGCAACGAAATAATTTGATCAGCCTTTTTACTGCACGATTAAATGGCTAATGAAGAAGTAAATCCATATTACGATGTCCGATTCTATGAATAATAAAAAAAAAATCAAATTTACGAGGTGATTATGTGCCATGTTTCCATGCGCCATCTTAATCATATGATCTTACCTTCAAGTACATATAATAGGTCTCTGTCGTATTCATTAAAAAACTTGCCTAGCAAGTATTTTTGAACCATTTGGTTGGATCAATCTATTCTTGAGTTATAAGTGCAGAAATTACTTTGAATGAATGAATGAATGAAGGATTTATTTAGTGATGAAATTAGTTCAATTTTCCCTATTTGCAATAGATTTGTATCCTAAGCTCAATTTAGGAATAAGAGGAAACGATTCAAACGTGTTAATGCACTACGTCAGGAATGTTGTGATTCCTTGCTCCATGTTCTATTTTTTCATGCTGCAATTAAACAACATAATTATCATTAGGTTCTTTATTATGTTTGTTACGCCCCTACATATGTATAAAAGCGAAAATTCTCATCATGCGTAAGCAGAATCTCTGGAGCTTTACACTACCACTTTTTATTTTTTACTTTTTACTTCAGCTTTTAATCTTCTACGCTGCAGTGTGGCATTTGCAGTTTGCCAATATTATAAATACCTTCAGCGGTATTTGAGAATGCGGCATTAACTATTGTCGGTAGAATTACTAACCATAAACCAGTACAACAAAGAGTACTTTCAATTTTTCCTCGAGTAGACAATCGTGAATCCTACGGACAGGAGAGTCGAGATTATTGTATACGTATCGTCTTGTTTCGTATTGATAAAATACGACCGATTTCGGCAGTACGATCGCAAACAAGATGGACTGCAGGCGAACTGTATTGAAATTATCACGGAATGGGGTTCCGATTATTTTCAGTACGTCTTTACTAAAATATTTGGATATTTGTACAAATATTGAATTCTCTACATTTCAATTTTTAATATTGGATTATTTGGATTCTTTCGGTTTCATTCAGTTATTATATTCTTTGGAGCCAGCTCAACTTATTTGCTCCAGCCGACCCTCCGTCCAGCGCTTAGATGCAATGGCGCTAAACTCACTGACCACAGCTTTATGCATAAGTTTAGAGGTGACACTATATCGGCCTTCTGTGTGATCTTAGTGATGTTTCTGGTTCCGTATGTCCAGGTAACACTTTAAAAAATACACTGATAATTAGAGTAATTTCTAAAGGAAGTTCTACTGAAAGTTTAGATGCTCCTAACGGAACTGGTTTCCAGCCGTGCCAATAATGGCGGAGATCAATTTCGGGAAGTTCGGATTCGAAAGGAGGCTGCTAGACTGAGGAGGGGATTCCGCTATTCCCTGGCCTGGTACTGCGTACGTCGACTAAAAGTTCTCCAAATCAACTAAGTACCTACAAATGTTGTGTTCAAATAATTAGTTAAAAATTAAAGATTTCATGCCGCATATGGCTTTAGGAATATTTGTTAGGCGGAATCTTTATGATTTCATTTAACGCCTTCATCAAGAATGCCACGAGTTCAGCCCGACCCCATTATGTGGATTCATGCAGGCCAAACTTTACTGCAGAAAGCTGCGTCATGGGGTAAGTTTATGAATGAACCATACCTACATACTGCATACTGTTTACTTGCTGATGTTTCTTAAATATTTGGTGGCCACTTTTCTTTAGTTTGCATTTCCAATTAGAACTTTACTTAATACTTACCTTTAAATTGTATTAATTGATAGATGGGTTGAGACGTACGACTGTACGAATCGGGACATTTCTCGATGGGGCCTAGCCGACGCAAGCAAGTCCTTCCCGTCTGGTCACGCAGCCCTTGCCGTGTACTCCGCCATCTTCATGATTGTAACGGGCGAACTAAAAGAATCTTAGTTGTATATTTTAATACATCATTAGCTCATTCAATTTGAACATTCAGATTTACCAACATCGAAGATTCAGCCTAAAACACCTTGGGACCCCATTTATACTCTGGTGCCACTTGATATGGCTTGGATGGGGAGCCTACGTCGCTGTTTCCCGTGTCACTGACCATCGGCATCATCCTGTAGACGTACTGTGCGGCAGTCTCATTGGCGGGCTCGGTGGAGCGTTCATGGTATTTTTTTCGTTTTGTCCAAAAATTAAGATCAACATTTTGAACGAGGCCTCCGTGTCTTACTTTTGTTTGATTTCAGGCTCTGTTTCTGTGCAACAACTTCAGAGAGAAGGAAGTGAGCGAAATTTGCATGCATATGGATGGAAGGGATTCAGATCCTGTTTTTAACGATCTCCAACTCGGACTAAACTGTACGGAATTATTAAGTACTAAATTGGACCTCCCGACCCCGGTCCAGTCCAGACGAAACAGCCAGACATAGGACTGATTTTCTGCTTATACGTATTATAGTTCCAACTGTGTTTAGAAACTCTTCAATTATACAGTGAACTTCTAGAAACGCATGACTAACAGATCTGCTCCAGATTTTAATGTATACATTTATTCCAATTGCGACCCGCTTGACTCCAGAGCCGAAATAGGTTGTCGTAGCACTTTCATCTTCTCTCATGATGTGGTGAAAGTTCTTCGACAAACTTGTTTGGAAAAACGGAATTTCTCAGGAAATATGATGCGTTCGGCAGCTAGCTGCGCGCGCTTTCCTGCAGAACTTAATCATATTGGAAATTCGGTTTTGAATGGATAAGTCGCTCATTTTTTAATGGAATATTTTATACTTGTGTAATCTGGCTTAAAAAATTGGTTTGGGCTGTTTGATCTAAGTTATGCTACAGTAAGTTATTGGTTCAGAAGTTCGGATAAGCCGCTATTATTTCTTGCGATGTAGCGCATAAAACTTTATGCAATAGCAACATAGTTCGCAACCTCAACCTCTTGTACAGCTATTGACTTTCGAACAGTAGGAGGGCGCGAGCGATAATGGAGAAGCATATAAATGTTAGCTGACAATTAGAGCGGATTGATGAGCTCCGCTTCTGAGCCCCAAATAAATGTGTGTAATTTTTCATCCGGGAGAAGATTGGACTTCTTGTGGTTATCTCCGTACTGCATGCCTCCATATACGCTCCACGGGATGGATATTGTGGGCTCCCCTCTGAACTACCCGGAACCGTGTAGTTATTTTCTTATTCTAATTATCAAGACAGAAGAGCCATAGCCTTGTCCGAGGATTTCTACGTCTATTTATTTTAATCTAAAAGCTTGTGTAATGTGCAGAAATTGATACGTTTACATTTACAGATGTTTATGAATAGCGCATGCTAAAAATAAAATTCAAGTCGAACCCGTTGGGTAAGCCAAAAAAATGGTCAAGTCCTAAATATTCTTTTGGCATTGCTACATCAATATTCACTAATTCCTTGCCTTGACCTCACATAACCTAAGGTACTGTATTTTGCTACTCGGCGCTTTGCGTTGTATTGTTACTATTAGACTTGGACAGCCTGGTGCGCCGTCTCGTCGTATTATTGTGCCAATTCAAAATTCTAGATTCAAGCCGTATTTGGAGTGTTTGAGATACATTTTCAATTTATCTCTGCTTGCAGAGTAAAACTAAAAAAAAACACTTCACTTGAAGGTTGCAAGTCGCGCACAAATTCGGATAAACTCAACAAAGATAGGATATTATTTGATGAAAAATAAATAATATTCTATAGTTCGTAATCAAAATCTCATAGTACTACTAAATTACTGGTGACCGATAACACTGTAAGGGCAAAGATTTACTGCTGTCTTTTACGCGATCGGGGTAAGGTGAGAGCTTCGCTATTACTAGGGCCAGCCTGACCTCCATCCCCGTCCTTGTCCTTTATAGCCAGAGCAGCCAAGGTCTGGGCGGACGAGGCCGAGTTAGGAAATTCAAAGTTCTCTGGGATGTAGTGAGCCCACAAGTTCATTGAGGTCTGAGACCGGCCCCGCTTCTGGGACGGCTCGGCCTGCTTCAGCTTCCGGGATCCAAAGATATCTCGATCATAGCGCTGTGCTGTGGTCCCCTTCTGTTCCTTAAGTTCCAAGCGCTGAAAACGAACTTTATTTTATTAAGAAATTCTGCGTTCCAAAAAACAGGGATGCTGGTGAGGGAGCCTTGGGTAACTTACAGTACGTCGCTTCTGAGCCTCATTAATGAGAACCCGGTCCGCACACTCGTTCCCGAGCAGGGCCGTACGCGTGATGAGGGGCACGTCTCCCATGTCTTTGAGCTCTTCGGCCACCTGAGCAATCTTGTCAATGACTGTGCTTGACTTCAAAACCTCCAAAAGTGTTGCTTTGGGTTGAGGAGGGACGGGATTCGCCATTGGAGGAGCAGCAGCAGCCGACGTACTTGGTCCATCACTGTGTGCGACAAGGGTTAGGGTCGGCACGGGCTCAAAGTCCATCTTTGACTCTGAAACGGTTAGGAAGAATTGAATGTTACTGTTAATCCAACAACTACTAGTTAACACTCAGACAGGCCTAAAGGAAAATACTGATTAGTGGTTAAATCACCTCCGTTCTGATCGTCGGCCTTAGCATCAATATCAACACCAGCATCTTTGGCAACTTTCAACAGCTCGCTCTTTTGCTGCACATACTCAATAACTTTCTTCATAGCCGTCTTGATGAGTGCATTGTGGGCCAACTCGTCCTGGAGCTCCTTGCAGAGCTTAATGATCTCAACATGTTCGTCATTTTTGGCATTGAGAAGGCACCGATTGCTAAATCCAATGCCGAACTAAATGGTGAAAGAATAATAATGATCACGTCTCTCATAACATCTCAATATATTATAATTTGTAGTACATATTTCCGCTTACATCAGAAGCAAAGACTTGGAAATCAAATGCGCGGTGGAGCTGAAGCCAAATGAGAATGAACTTGTACTGGTCTGTGACCGTTTCTGGAAGGGCTTCAAATGCGTCCGCCTCAAACTTCTTGATCGTCTCCAAGTCCTTCCCGTCCAGGATAATAAGGTTCCGACCCTGGTACGGCTGTTTCCAAAAGAGAGTGTGGAGCAGGAAAAACCCACCCAACTGCTTCTTCAAAGAGATCAAGCGGCCCGACTGGCTGGGATCATCCTGGAACCCGTCCCCGATAGCAGCATTAGGATAGAGCCACAACTCTTTGGCTGTCCCCAAAATCAATCTAACAACTGCATCATAGTACTCCATCTTCCGTTTTCCTTTCCCAACAGCACTAGAATCAGTCAGAGTTTAAAATTTCACATTTCAGGCTGCACACACTATATTTAACAATATTAAACAATATATTATTTAGTCCATATATTTAATTATTTAGTCCAAAAAAAATAGTTTAGTCCAAAATGCTCTATCTCTATAACCTAGGGAGTTTTTAAATGAGCACAAAACAACGTACGACCATGGTCTCAAAGGTTCTAGACTCAACTCCTTGACCCTCAAACGGGGGGTCAAAGGTGATAAAAAACGACCTTTTACGAAATTATCAAAAAGGAAGGCATGCAGCACATCAAATTTTCTCTTCGCACCTCGGGATCACAAATATTGCATGCAACACGTGATTTGAACTCACCGGTGAACCCCCCATGACCCCTACCTGAGACCGAGGTCAATCCAACCCGATCATGACATGTGGCACATCAAATTGACCAGAATCTCCTACTAAGTGTTACTTTATGGTTGGATCCATGATTTGACCCCTCCGTGACCCATAGGTTACCGCGGAAGGTCACCTGGGGTCATACCGACCGCACGATGTCATGTGACATATCAAAATTACCGTTCGGGCCTGGGGATCATGAATTCAGTTGAAAAAATAGTTTTCCGGTCAACCGGTGACCCCACGACCCACGATCCCGGGGGGACCCGCAAGTGTCGCCCGAGGTCAATTTGAGTACTTTTTTTAAATCGTTAAATTGGCGGGAAATTTAAATACATTAGCAAGCAATGGGGTTCATTGCAATGTTAAAATTCATTTCAGTGTAGTCATTCGTCTAACTGTTGTGATTCGTTTCACGGTAGTGATTCATCATTCCGTGTGGTACGTAGAGCTAATCAGAGCACTTGTTTGAATTTTAACTTAAACTGGCTGGGAACAAGCATTTTATGTCTCTTAACCTTACTTATAATTCTTAATTCTTACTGTCAACTGTCACCCAAATCAAACTCAAACTAAAGCCAGTAGGGGATTAAGAAGTGAGAATACCATCTCCTGCTATGCTAACATTCCAACACGCAGTTATTCAGATAACAAATAAGTTACTTACTACCTACCTATGCACTTATGACATCTTACTCTTACTTGTAAGCTAAACGGATAGCAATATCAGTGTATGCAAGGTAAAAGCGTGCCCTTGACCTTGATACTTAATAGAATTTGGAATTTAAGCCTCAATTCTATTGCAGATTGCAACACCCTCAACCTTCTATGCCCAGTTGAATGCCAGTTGAATAATGCGAGAAACCCTACTGGACGAGAAATATCCAAATATTGCACCAACCTTCACGTCAGCATCAAGCATGCAACGATGCAACCCGTTAGATTCGTGTTGTATTGAAGTTTAGATGTACCCTAATATTGAATGTACTTTTAGGCTCAGAATTCCAAATAATACATAATAATAGTACTATTACACGCGTATGACATATATGACATATGAGGTAAATATATTATTAGTCTGTTATGTGGTTAGGTCATAGACATTAGCTAACTTAGAGTTCAACTCAGTGACAAGCTGAACATTGACACGAAAGACTGAGTCGACTGAGTACTATGTATGGTACCTGGTGCTTCTAAATGAGCTATTATCCATGTATGTATGCCATTATACACTACAATCTAACATGCTTTAAGTTTAAGAGAGGTTTAATAATTAATGGCTTATCTTACGTGTGGAATACCGCTGTGGCGTGCCGCGTCCGCAGGATTTCTGCAAAGCAGGCATAAGTCCATTCGTGTTTGAGCAGGAAGTTCTGAATCAGGACCTCGTTGTCACTCATCAGGGAGGACCACATCATGGTCATGTATCTTGCGTTCGCCAACTCCAAATTCATGATAAATTAGCAGTTCCCCGAATTCATATACCTAAGGCAGAGTGGGAAAAGAGCAGCACAGAACTTAGCAGTGATATTACTGATGACTGACGACTTTTAAAAATAAAATAAAACTTCAGATGAGCACTGAACCGAAAGTGAAATTAAAACTCCTCTGCTCTGGGCTCTGGACAGAAGTACCACTATGGACAATACGAGGAAAAAACAGGTAATCTACTAACCGCATCTGGTTTATACTGTGGTTATGTGCTTGCACCTAATAAAATCCGGTAAGTTAGTGGACACTTTTATCCATAATGAAACGGCTTGGAATTAGGCTTCCCTAGGTTTGACGCTTGGAAGTACTTGCCACATAATACAACCAAGGAATACTACGACAGGTTGGGGCAAAACAAGTGGGCAACTGGCCATCTGAATTAACCAATCATGAAGCCACGTGAAATTAAAAACAAAATCATTAGATAGCGGAGGGATTTTAGAACTCAGAACTTATAACATAACGTTTGGAGGTTGGAACTTGGAATTGAAATATGCATATGGGGCAAAATTTTGAAAATCCTGGTTCTCAGAATCTTAGCCAGTATTACTCCAAACTTTAAAAAAATACAATCTTCTAAATTAGAACAGAGAGTCCACAACAAGCTACTTCAGGCTAAGTCTATCTTTCAGGTCGCGTCATAACTTGTTAATAAATGCATAATTATAATTTTTCTGTCTGGCTTGTAGTGATTTCATTCTTATACACAAAAGTCATTTTGCTTGATACCATAATTTAGCCAATATCCAACACATTCATTAAGGGTTTCTACATTTAGCACTCAATTAGATTGAAAGTCTAGGCGATATTGCTAAGTAAATGCAATTACTTAGTGAACAGAAGAACATGTTAACTGTAGTGTATACTTATTTGTGTAAGGATTGTCATCAACCTCATTGGTTCCATTCCGTTTGGTTTAGAAATTAGATTCTTTCGTGGTGGCGTTAGGAGTATTTCAAATGTGTATACAGCATACACATACATGCATACATATTTAGTAGTACAACATACAAAATGACGAGCTACCTGGGCCTAATCTTATCTTTCCTCTTAATTTATGCAGTTAATTCACTCAAAGCAGCGCTGAACATAGAAGGGTCAATTGTGCAATCCGTTGCAAAATTCAGTGCACATTATGACATTATACTTCTTAGTGATAGTGATTTTGAATACAGACACAAAAGAGGTAAGGGCGAAATTGACTGCGTGAGATAGACGGCTTCTTAGTCTACAGTATAATATAATTCTGTATTGTATTAGAGCCGGTACAAACTTGTAAACTACTGGCGTCCGAACATCCCAAATCCGCATTTGCTAACTTAGTTTGGCCTTTCAACGCAACACTCCTCAGCACAATTTTTCGTGAAGAAGCAATTGGGGTTGGGAGACGAAAGCTAATAATTTTGAGCTTCGCCGATGTAGACAATCTTGAAATGGTAAGTATAGCATGTGTAAAATGATGCAGAGTTCACGTAAGTACAAAGTTTACTTCATTTTAAGCAGTCTAAAGCTTTGTTATGTGGCGCTTTGAATGACAACTCAATTTGTAAATATTCTACACGCAATTTAGAGCCGGAAAGGATTTTTTTTAAATGATCGAATATGCATAATATGCTCTATCACGAACTATTCATAAGATCAAAAACAAAGAGAATATTCCACGCAGATACTCAACCTGATGTGGAACGTATACACAGAAAGCAACAACAGGCTCGTGCCCATATATTTAATTATGATGGGCGACGGTTCGGAAACAGCGGATCTCGTAGCTGATCTTGTTCCCAGTACCATGGTGGACGTGAATTCCGACATTTACTTGATCAATATAAATTCATCAATTGATGAGATTTCAAGAATCTATGAGTTGTATTCAATCAAAACGATTAGACGGCTTCAACCGTTTTTAGCTAACAAAGCTGATCTCATGGACTCCATTCTGATCAAGGCGACCCGGAGGCGAAATTTTTTCCAAGTGCCGTTTGTTGGGGTCGTTGAGGTTTGATTTCGTTAATTCGCTTTGTTCATAAAGCAGTAAAAAGTAGTTTAATTGCCAAAGTTCTCAATCAAATTCCAGAAAGTCGACACAACGGTGAACAACGGAGGAGTCACTGTGTCCGTGATCAACGGACAACTACAGTTTACCGGAGGATTCCGGCCAGTTGAATATCAGTACATGCGCGACGCCCTCAACTTTACGTAAGAGACATGGAAAGTCCTGCCCATACGCCGTCAAGAGTTGGACTCCCTTAGCTTAAGTCAAATATTTAATTCAGTAAGAAAAGCTAATTTGTTGAACTGTCCAATGTAAGCAGAGAAGGAGGCCTCATTCAGGGCACTGGATTTCCTTTTGAAGAATTCACGGAGAACGGGACTGTGTTGGCAGGGATGGCAGAGCAGATGAATAATGGAAAAGCAGATATCGCTGTTCAGTCTATTGAATTTCATGCCTTTCGTGTTATGGGAATAACTTATTTACACTCAACGGCAGAAGAAAAGTAACAGAGCGAATTAGTAATTAGCTTTAAGCTAAAAGACAATTTCAAGCATATAAACAAATTCGCTTGGTATTGGATTTAGTCTCTGTGCGTACTTCGAACAACTCCCAGTAAACACAATGCGGAGTATTTACATACATACCTTCACGATGGACCTATGGATCGCGTATCTCGGCCTTTGGATCGCTCTGACGCTCGCAGGGATTTGGATGGAGAAGGTGCTGGCATTCGATGCAGAGTTGGAGCCAAGAGAGAATTCGGAACACTTTCTTCAGGCCGTTGGCACGGTTTGTCAGCAAGGTGAGTCACTCAGACCAGAAATTCAAGTCTGTCCCAGTTGTCATTTCTAACTCCTCCATAATTATATATGACGCGCTACATTATAGGCTGGTACGAAGAGCCGAATCGCTCGTCATGCATTGGCATATTGTCCCTTACAAGGCTCCTTGCAGCAGTCATATTGTACGCTGCCTATTGCGGGAGCCTCGTGTCTCAGTTCTCAGTCCCAGACGTGCCTATTCAAGGCTTCCAGGACCTTTTGAAGCATTCCTTTACACTATATACGGATACGTACTCCGTCGCTGCCAGGGAGTTGATACAGGTCCTTACCCCATTCCCAACGATTATTGGGTTGATCCTGACTAAGGACTATTGTATTATACAGGAAATGCATTCCAACCGGGAGTACATGATTGGTCCAACCGCTAAAACAAGGCTCCGGGATCCTGAGGATAGCCTTGGGAAAGTCTTGAACTCAAGAGCCGCCTTCATTGCCCCGCAGTTCATGTTCTACCCCAACTTGATCCAGCTAAATTACTCCGAGCAATTCCTCTGCAGAAAAGTTTCGATGGTCACCAATTTCATGAAGTCCACCAAGACCGCCATGATCCTCAAGAAGGACTCCCCGTTCAAGGAGTCCTTTAATTTGAAGTACTTACGAAACGAAGCCATTCCTATTACAATTTTTTTCATTTATAAGGGAGAATCTAAAATAGTTAATTTATTGCCAAGGATTGTGCAAATGTTTGAAAGAGGTATACGCAGCCGGCTCCGACGTATTCAGAAACTAAGGGCGGACCTCAACTGCCTGCGTGACAAGGAACTGAGCGGGGAGAAAGAGGCAATGAGAATCAACGACGTTTTCATGGCCTTCGTTTTCCTAATGCTTGGCTTCGGTTTTAGCATGCTGATTTTGGTAGTTGAGAGGATTCTGATCTGTAGGCGACACTGATTGAAAAAGGAAGGTATAACATTCGCTAGGTTCAAAGCAGTTATACATAATAGTCAAACGTTGTATGTATTAATAGTTTACGTATTAAATCGGGTACAAACCCCCAAAAATTACGAGTGAGGTACTTTAACACTATTTAGGTTGTTAAAGAGCACAGCTCTTTTATGCCCTCCACTTTTCTGTCAGTGTCGGGCTTATAACTCAAGAACTATCGACTGCTCCGATTCCAAAACTGTTTCGTAATCATCAGCTTGTTTACCTACATCTTATTGGTGGCATGTATGGAAGTGGAGGGCGCCAAGTACCATATGCGTTGCTGATTGTATTGCATTGCAGTTCAGCTTGGTCGTATATCTGAATTAAATAATGTAGTGTATCTTTAGCTACAATCACACTGGCGCACTCCCCTATTGTGTTAGGCGAAAAGGTTTATGGATCCGAACTCCGAACTCTGGGCCAGCACAATATATGAGCCGCACCAGCTACCAGCTAATAAAATAAGCCCCAGCTTGTTTATTTTGCACTTGAAAGAATGAGAGCCTTTTATTTGTGGGGACTTTAGTAGCCCTCGGATTTCGGATCTCAGATCCAAAGGCCTATAGCCAAAATGATGAAAATCCTTTATCAACACTCAACACTTATGTAGCAGGCCATTGCAGGGTCGAAAAGTGTGACCTGACCGACGGCCTGGATTTGGTCAATGAGATTAATCTTAAACCGCAATCTCAGTCCCATATCATAACGTATCATGGTTCTATCACCGAAATGTCAATAAGAACTCCCATTTTATGCTCATACATTTCATAGAGTGATATCTACTGACACAGCATACATCAGTAGGTATTTGGTAATGGCAATATACAAATTAACACAAATGAAGTACAGCACAAGTCTAACTGAGCAATTAATATTAATGCTTTAAATATACCTACCGGATTTATGAATGTAGTCTTAAATACTACGTAGCAGTAAACATTGGTTGAGAAGTGAGAAATATACAATGACAACTCAGTCATAATCAAAATGACGTGTACATATATTGGCAAATCACCGAATGCTTGCATAAACATGCTATACGCTACGACCTTACGACGCGACGCGTGACACGTAATTAAATGAATTATGTATTGTTCTTAGAATAGAGCGAAAAGAGCCACCGAGAAAATTAAGAGACCATTTTCTGAAACGTTTCTTGTATCCTTTCGTAAGTTTTCGAAAATGTGTTGAAGTAGAAACTTGTGTACCTTATCCGTGTAAATAGTGAATACAAATAGATTGCATGAGCCTTGAAGACGGAGAATGTGCTTGTTTCTACGCCGTGGGACCCCTATTTGACGCTGTGAGTTGTGACCGCGGTTTGGAATTTGGACGCTTTAACTTTCACCCTCGTAAGCGGTTTTTATGCACTGTAAGTACGTTTCTTGCCGATTGTTCAGTGTCCACTCTAACGTGACTGGTTAGTTTTTCGAATGAAGTTTTCGATTAAATCGAATTCAGTCAGTGCAAAATTCACTGTGAAATCCTTAAATATTTTACTTTTTGCATGTTGACTCTAACAAAAGCAGAAGTTTAATGGTCTTTCCATTTTCAATGTACAGTTGTGACAATTTTATCATGGGATAGGGGACGCATTAAAATTGCTTAAAAATGAAAATATCCCCCTAACCCCAATCCCCGCTATTATCCCAAATATTGTAATGTTGAGTATTGTAATTGCTACGCTTTCCATATTGGACCACATTATAACTTGGACCATTGCAAAAAGGCTTAAATTCTGGTTTAGCCCCCCAGCCTTTAACAGGAAATTAATGAATTTTGCATTGATTGAATTTGACTTCTCAAACTGACCAGTCAGTATAGGCATACTGTCCAATTTCCTAAGCAATCTGCAAAATATTTATCACTTGTGTGCGTTCTTCGTACTGGGTACTGGGCTGCTGGTGGCTGAGAGGAGCTTAGATTCAGGGAAGGGGAGAAAATATCAAACCAATTTCCCGGATTTGGATTTAGGTTTCGGCTTGGACACCCTCAGATCCCAAAGTATAGGGAAATCCTCTTATTCCGCAAGATTCTTGTCAACACTGGGATTGTTGAATGGAATGGGCGAGGGGGAGCCAGGTCTCGGAGAGACATAGTAGGCATAATATTAAATCAGCCAGACAAATGCCCAGTAGTGTCAACTGGGACAGGAGTAATCCCCGGAACCCTGTTGACGTGAGGTTTAGCTATTTATTCGGCTGGATTTAGGGTGCGTCTATTCCGCACTTTGTAGCCTCTGCACCAATACAAATTGCACTACGTTACCAACTACTGAATGTAATCTCGACAGGTTTTTCAGTGACTGATGTTGGCCAAGATGTTTCTAAATCTAATAGATAGTTCTTATTCTGACTTACTATCCTGATTTTGCTTTTCTAAGGCTCTACGGCGCAACGCGGGTGCGAGTTGAGGACCGTATAAATTAACATTATAAAGCAAAGATACCCGAACTTTTTAAACATCTTCATATAGTTATTGTAACCCAAGAGTCAACGATGCAAGCTCGAATATCAATATATGTATTCTCAAGTTTGCATCATACGATGTGTCCGGTGTGGATGAACACTTCTTAGTTCTTACCTTAAGTTCTTACGTTTAAATAAAACTTCGAGCTACTAAAACTATCCAGAGCCCATTTAAATACTATACCTAACCACATTTGATAATTCCTTAATAATAATTTTGTAATAAGACGTTTTGGCAATTCCAATTGCAGCGAGTTGCCTTATCGAGTAACGCGTGAACGAACGGCGGGAAGAAGTTTGTTCAACTTTTAACTTTAACGCATGTATTTATCTCTTTCCCACACGACGAAGGGATATTCTGAGGTGAAACCAGTTGAAAGGAAAAAGGAAAACACAAAATCGTTCACCCCGTGCCGTGTTTTAGAAGTTGGTGCTTTAATAATGGAGGGTCAGGAGCCGGCTAATAAGACAGGAAAGTCAAAGTCGAATAAAAAGGCTACAACCAAGACAGTTGCAGTCAACATGTTACCCGAAGTGCGAGTATGCAGGATTGATGATGTTTTTCCCGCAACTGCGACGGTAGTAACGGTAATATTGTTCTTTGTCATCTACATATGTATATATCCGTCCAATTGAAATATACTTGAAATACCCAACAAAATGACAGCATAATTTGTATTTTATATTGGTTTATATGCAGGAACAAACCAAATGGGTGGAACCTCCCCCGTCGGTCCGCTTGGAAACCAAAGAGGATGCTTGCGACCCGGTATTTCTGAACTACTGTATGGATAAGCCCATTCTGCTTGCTCACGGACTCGGATCTGCCGTTAATCTGAATATGGACCTCTTTTCAACTAAAACGTTAATGGAGACTTCCCCAGAGCATCCGGTGGAGGTTCGGACCCAAATCTACCAATCAGGACATCAGAACTGGGAGAACGGGGTCCAAACTTGGCAGTGTACCAGCAGTACTCCGGCAGACACTACAATCCAAAAGTTCTCGGCATATCAGGACAATTGTCGGGCTGAGAAGGTACTGACCCCGAATATAGTTTGAACCCTTATTGTGAATCTAATTTCAATTTTTATTTGACCTAGGTCCCCTCCGATAAAGCCCATTATCGGAACCAAGGGAAGACCCGAACCATTCGTTTCGGAACTAACGTGGACCTATGCGACAGAACCCTTTGGAAGGAGCAGCTGGATGAACTCGAGAAACTGCCCCCATTCCTTCGAGTCTCTTCCCCTGGGAGCATGCTCTCACACATGGGTTATGAGATCCTTGGAATGAACACAGTTCAGGTCTATCTCAAGGTTCCAGGCTCCAGGACCCCCGGGCATCAGGAAAACAATAACTTTTGCAGCGTGAACATTAATATTGGGCCTGGTGACACGGAATGGTTTGCGGTGCCGGAGTTGTACTGGCAAGAATTGTTGAAGCTGTGCCAAAAGTAACGTTTTATACTGCCGGCATTTAAACAATAACTATTTACTATTTGCATTGAAAGTTACTATTTAAAATTTAATTGAATTAGGTTAATTCCGATTGAATTACTAACAACATTCTTGACAAATGAGTACATTGTTGCTCTGCAACTGAGTAGAACCGATGTATTGTAGAACCTCATTCAATTAAAAAGATACTAGATTTCAATATAAATAGTAATCGTCTAACAATAAGGCGTTCGATACATGCATTAGTAAATAATTCAATCTTAATCTTTCAACGTTTTTGTCATTACCAGGAATGGGCTCGATTTTCTTAGTGGATCTTGGTGGCCAAACCTTGATGATCTCCAGAAAGCCAGAATCCCTGTCTTTCGTTTCCTTCAACGCCCCGGCGACCTGGTATGGGTCAATGTGGGTTGTGTACACTGGGCCCAAGCCATTGGATCCTGTAACAATCTCGCGTGGAACGTCGGACCGCTGACAGGGAACCAATACGATATGGCGATTGACAGATACGAGTGGAACAAACTTCATCATTACAAGTCTCTCGTGCCCATGATAAATCTCTCTTGGAATTTGGCTTGCAAAGTACTAATTTCGGACCCGCTGCTCTACAACCCAATCAAGTAAAGCGGCTTTATTTCACACTCCGTAGAAATAGAACAAAACTGAAGTTCTTGAAACATTTAAAATAACTAATAATTCATCTCTAGGGAATGCCTACAGGAGTCAATGTTTAAATGCATGACCACGATTAATTTCCTTCACAAGCACGGAGTACGAGTAAAATATCATGGTCGTACGCCTGGTGAACCCACAAACTATTGTGTGGACTGCAAGGTAATACTTGTCTGAACCTTGGAGCTGTATTCTGTGTTTGAGAAAAGGGCACATATCCATTTTAGTATTTGATTTGATTTCAGATAGAAGTGTTCAGTCTATTATTCGTGGCTCGTGATGTTGGGACGGTCGTCTACTGTTTTGATTGTGCTCGTAAGCAGAGCCCCCATCTCCATGAATATGATTGCTTGCAAGAGTTTAAGATGGAAACTCTTATGGACATCCATGATAAGTTTGTTCTTTTCAAGAAGGCAGATTCGGAAAAAACTCGTACAGAAATAGACGTAGCGCAGCTCACCTGAAGACTACTCTCACCAGCTCATCCTCGGGCATAGCTAAAATACTGAATAACGAATTGATTGTTGCTTGTTGTGTTATTTTAATTTATTAAATAAATCCTTGTTCCTTGGTCCCCGACATTTTCAACGTTGACCTCTAATTCATACCGCGTAAGGTTTGTGTACTGTATAATAGCACAAAGGTTGTGACTGGTTGGTTGAGAAAAATTCCACAATGGTAGTTATAAAATCAAAATCAAACAGTTGAAACAACATGCAATGTGAGGGCATGGCGATACTTTTAATACGATTTTAGCATGTTTCAAATGAAAGCTTTAACCATGCACTGATTAAATATTGACACAGCTTGCAGTAATTTGAAATAGTGGGGTGTACTGTTTCCAGGCAATTCAGACCCGACCGTACATTTCAATAGAATTTGGGATAATCTCATTAGTTACATAAACACCAGACATGGACAATAATGGGACATTGACACGGACACGGATTACACAATTTGTTTTTTGTCGAACTTGAGTTACATTAACTGAAACCACAGTTCATAATCAAATTAACAACCACTGGCGCATGGAATTCTGGACCTGTTTGCACAGGGCTCTCTTTTAAAAATAAAAAGGACCTGCCTCGAGCAAAATTTTTCCCATATTCGGAGAAAGAAAGTCAATATGGAGCATTTGAGGACACTCTGCGTATTCATAACAATATTCCTGACTTTCACTGTCGGAATAAACGGATTTCCTAGAAGTGCATTGCAGGTTCAAGATAGGGCCGCACCCACTTTTGAAGGCGTGTTCAATACTCCAGAAGTCCCAGTAGGTCATGATGTTAATCGTAAGTACTACTTCTATTTTGGTATACGGTTACCGCTGTTTTGGTATGGGCTGTTACGCAAAATTTTCCAGCCCAAGTCCATATGCTGGTACCAAATTGGCATTGGTGACACCGCTGCGCTATATTGATACTGATATCATAAAGTTAAGTATTGATTTCCAACACTTATACCATAACGATATGCGTCCACTTGCGACGTAGATACGGAAACTTTTACGGTATGTTGCTATTTGCGACAGCTGATACCGATACACATACCATGATAAATCTCGGTGTATGACATCTGACATCGATATCGACACCATAAAGTTAAGTTTCGATGCTTGACACCGACATTGTTACCGATACCACAAAGTTAACTTTCGATTTTTGGTACTGCGGGAGTCGTTAGTGCAAGTGAAAGGCTTCTACTCAACTGAATACTTATGCCTTTCTTTTTCTAGACGTCGGAACAGTGTACGAAAACTATACTGCCTTCATTTCCTACCGTAGATCGAGCTCTCGATCTCTGGCCATGCTAATCAAGGTGCTGCTGGATCGAGAGAAGATCCCGGCCTTCCTTGACGTTGAGGACTTGGACGGCGGAAACTGGGACGATCAGTTGATGGAGCGGCTCGACGCGGCCCCGAGATTCATTTTGGTCCTTTCCAAAGGGACACTGGACCGCTGCCTGAATGATCTGGAGTACAAAGATGTTATGCACCAGGTAAAGATATAAATAAGCCTTATATGATTAGATAGTCCCACGTCGTCCGACGCATCGCATAGCACTATATAACGAAACTGATTTTTGAATTAGGAAATTCGTGAAGCCGTCCTGAAGGAGAAGCACATCATCCCAATTTTTGATGAATATGACTTCCCTGATGCCACACTCTATTCGCCCGAAATTCAAACGGCTATGCGGGCCCAGGGCGTCAAGTACGTTACAGTAAAAACTGATGATGTGCAACCGGAAATGTTATATTGTATTCTTCAATTTCATATCATAATATATTTAATTTCAGTTGGCAACACCATCTCACTGAAGCCTCCTTCGAGCGCCTTGTGGATTACCTGAATATGGAGAAGGCTGACCCGAAAGCTTGAATAATAGTTTAATAAACTAATAACAATATGCCATTAACCGAATAATACAATAAGTTATGTATTGACCTTGAGTAATTAATTCAAGAACATCCTGTGAATTGTGAGCATTTTTAGATCGTCCGATTATTATGGCACCCATCCATTGCGCCTTATATATTAACATTAGACTAAACAGATCCAGGACTTGAAGGGTGAGGTGAGACAAATAGTAAGCCTATCTGATTTAGTAATCGAAAGGAAGGGCCTAAATAATCCATCAATCTTTTTCCTGCATTTTTACCCCCCAGTAGTAAAAGCAGACCTTTAGTTTCTCACATTGGAACGGCTTCGAACTTAAAACTTCTGTGGGTTGGCATGCGTTGTCTTGCACTGGTTTCCTTGAAACTACAATGCATTACGTCAAGACAAGCGTATAACTTAGTATAAGGTATAGCGGAACGCTCAAGACAGATACCAGCTATTCATCCCAATTCTCACCCCATCACTTTTCTAATTCCTGGCCTTTTACAAGCTAATGTAAATAAATGCCTTTGACGCGACAGGCTTTCCCTGAGAAAGGCGGCGTCTTTTTCCTAAGCTCCTATCATCATCATTATTATCATCAATGGCCTGACAGGGAACTTAGCCTAATGTTTCACTTAAGTATGTTTGTATGTAAAGCCTCCCGGAGCCCCGGCTACTGTTTTTTCCCCGCCTACAATGAAAAATGTCATCAGGAGGAAGGAGAACCCAGAAGACAACTCCCTGAATTCCAAACCAAACGAAGGCCCTTACGAACGAGGTCTCATTATTTTAATTGTTGGGGATTCTCAATGTCAGGCCCTGATGATAATACACGTTTTATCTTCAAATGAATCAGTTCGTCCTATAGACAACAGGTCAGCATAGGTTTTAGTTGAAAGTGGAGCATAATATAATTCGATACGCTTTACATTTCAATTTTTCGGTTTGAAAACAACTTAACTTTTCCCAGGAGGAACTATAAGATTGATAGTTCAAACATAACCTAGTCAGACTTAATTTAATCTAAGTAGCTTAACCTACCTTATAGTCTAATGTGAACATCCCTTATTCAACTGAGTAAATCACTAGGATTTTTGCAGTTTCCGGGAGAATGTAAGTACATCTTTTAGGCTACGCTCATTTACCTACTCATTTAAAGGAAGCTCATTATGCCATTGGCCTAAGCCCATAAGGAGTTTGGATAGGTAAGTGAGATTTGCCTCAAAGTTATACCAATTTTACTACATTAGAAGGTAGGTGGCGTCTGGAAAATCTCAGCTTCTAGAAAACGCTGGGTCATGAAATGAGAAACGGGGGTCAAAGGCAAAGGTCAACATATAATTTCGCCAACCAATGTAAATGGTATATCAATGGGAAGCTAACTTTATATAAATTGTAAAAATATAACACTTCACCTCAACAAGAAAATTTCTAAGAAAATAAAGTGTAGAAATGTCCACTAAACGCACATTTTGACAAGTACGGGTTCAGAGATTACAGTTTTTTGAATATGCATAAAATTAGCCGGTGATTGATGTGCCACTGATGCAGAATGCTTGAGCTCTTCTCCCTAATGCATTGCGGTTGCTTAACGCAACAACAGACTGGATAATATGCTACCTGGGCCTAGCTTAAAACAGAGTCACATCCTGGACCCGGACTGCCGTGTCAGGCTAACCAAATACCCAGTAAAATATATTCCTCACGCTTCCCCTTTTATTTGATAGAGTTAGAAGAGGGGCGGACGGGAGATGGGACTGGATCAAAAGTTAGTTAGGCGAGGGGAAAAGGCTGGAATCAGTCAGGCCTGCCTTCGTGACCCTTTTCCCGCGAAGGAGCCTAACGAAGCCGGAGAACGTGACCTGACTCCCTGACTAGCCCTTGCTGAACTATGTATGTTGCTGAGGCAGACGGGGGCAACTGGATCTGGGCCCTAATATATCCGCCTGTCGAATCCTATCTAATAATTCCAGATCCCCTTCTACTCCTCATTACTCATTTTTGATATTCACTTTCTTCCCTTTTGATTTATGAACCGGAGACGCCTGTCAAGGAGAGCACAGTAAATACGAAAACGTATATTTAGGCCTGGGTCCGGGCTCATAAATTACTTCCAAATCGTAAGGCTCCATGTGTCTACAATAGGGATGCTGCATGCGTTGTCTATTTACTCCAGTATGTACATAATTGGCACTTGGTATCATTTAATTTTAGGCAATCGTAATCATAACCAAATCACAGATGTAACAAATAACATAGAGCATAAAATGTCCTTACAAATATCGCTTCCTGGAATCCCAATACGTTCGGTGACCGGGTAGGCAGAGATGATTATTGTCCACGTCCTCAAACTGAAAGGGTGCTACTCGAGCCGGCGGTGGAACCAAGTCCGCATAATGAGTCATTGCACAGACCCGGCAAAAGTATTTCGCATTCATGAAGGTCCCGGTCCCTTTCCAGTTAAAATATTTGTTGTACTCCTCGTCGCTACTGTTTAGAAATAGGAGATGTTTGGCAAGCTCGGTTGGCCCTTTAAAGTCTTCCACATGAATGTAGGAGTTCTCTGGAGCAACGGCCTTGTAGTCATCTGGATGAGCTCCCATTACTACAGGAACCACGTCGTGCCTGCCATTTTGGAGGTAACAAGAAATTAAAAGAAGAATGCTAGCATCCTCCTCTTTGGAAGTATTATTGTAGGTACTAAGCTAATGCATTCCGATTTATGCTTTGGAACAACAAACAACAACTGGTACCCATCCTAAAAATATAGATTTTAGCCTGTGGCTAGGTTCGACTAAGCTAGGTTAGGGTAATCTTGGAATACAAAAAACTATGTTATTCTGTGGATTGTTCGTCTTTTTCTCAAGTTAATTATTTTCGGTCATAATCTATATTTTTGCGGCAACAATAAATACATGCCAGTATTAGCTTACAACTTACTTGAGGGCATGCTCCCAGAACTTCTCAGTGATGTAATCTCGACAGTTTGCATTTTCGAAGGACAAGTAGAACTTGTACTTCTTCCTTAGCAGTTCTACACAATCCAAATGTTGAGATCGAGTGCATGTTTTATTCCCGTCGCAGCTTCCATATACATCTACTGGAATGTGCTCCCCAAGACTTCGTACGTAGTCTCTCCGAGTGTTGGCTGGGGCGCAGTTTGATACAAAGATGGCAACCAGGCTATCCTTCCCTTCAGCATAATTCTTCTCTATAATCCGAGGATATGATTGATAATTTATTATACATAATTAATAATTGTACTCGATATGATGTTTGAAAGATGTGTAGGCACCTACACCGCACCTACCTGGTTGTCGCTGTCGGACTGCTCGGTCATAGTAAATCCATTTCCCATAAGGAGTCACCAGACCAGATCCTCTCCAGTACGAGGTCAGGATATCATTAGTTCTCGTCAGCGTTGCAGATGCTGCGTAATTTGATTCCAATATGAAGAAAAATCGCAAGACAGTATCCGCAAATGTGTATTCTTTTGTATGAGCCCAGTCCCGAGCCGTTACTGCTGAGCTGAAGTTAGACTTTCCCGATTCATCAAGATCGATAAACTCACACTTGTCCGCTAATTGGGGACATTCATCGGCAAAGACGGATGGATGATAGTTCCACCAGCGATATGTATCGGGAAGCTGGATCTTCTTTTTCTGCGGCGTAAAAACAAGCGTAGCGATATTGAGGGACGATATCTAGTGCATTCTCCCTTTCAAAGCGTTTTACAGCAGTAGTACGTGTCAATATCATTGTGATGAACTCACCTTTATCGAAGGATCCTTGAATTTGTACATACTCAAAACCAACTGAGCTATGATTCGATCCTCTGTATCACCCCAGTCAGAGGCAGGCCCCTTCTTAGGTCGCCATAGGTTAAAAAATTCCTCTCCACTACTGCTAGAAGTATTACCAGGACCATAGATTCCTAGTATCTGGTCCAAAGTATGAACGTTCGCAGCACTGATAGTCTTTGTCAAGGTCGAATTGAGTTTCCAGAAAACACTGTTGATAAAACTCCCTGCCTCTTCCCGGTCCTTCACTTTGTCTTGCAGGATTGGGATCCTAATTTCTGTTGGCAGTCCCTGCGAGCTTACTACTACTGTAAATAAGACAATCATGAAATAAGTAATTAACTGTAACAATTATCGTCTACCAGTACCAGCACAACCCATTCTTTACCTTTAAACTATTTTTTTAAACCGATTCTCCAGATTTTTATCAAATTATCTACTGTATTGTATCTTGTAGGTACTGTACAATATAGTTAGACACAAAAGGTACAAAACACGATACGCGTCAAGGTCAAGGGCAAGCGCGAGCATCGGGTCAAAGTTCCGTGCGCTGCTGTGACTGTTAGCCATGATTAATAGCGTTAAACTCAAGTTATTCACATTAATATTAATTGTTTAGTACCTTCAATGGGCGCAATAGGACTCGAATCTCTTTGACCAAATTGAGTAACTATGAGGAGAACCAGAAGCATGCATAAACAGGCTCCAATAATTCTGCGGAGATACCTTCCCCTCCCGGTGCAATACCGCCTAAATGGTATTTCCATATTCAGGACTTGGAAACTAGTGTTGAACATGGTGTACATAGTCCCCCACTCCTTCGTTGTTAGATGTTGACCGGTGAGTACCAAGTACCAGTTGAAAATACGTTTATTTCGGATCCAAAGACCACAACCACAGACGATGAACGGAATTCCAATTTTAACTGGAACTGCAGATAATTATTCGAATTCGAAGTAACCGCCATTCGAACCAAATAGCAAAAATTCAAGTAATGCCGCAGGAAAAAAAGTGATAGCGTGTATTGCTCGAAGGGCGCATGTGCAGGATGTCAAACGATAGATAATAAGTAAGGTTCATTGACCTATGACGGATTTTGGTTAGGTTTGGATAACCTAACCTCAATCTTCTTGTCAAAGAACCTTGACAATAAGTCATTGTCCTAATAGCACAGTCACAATCATCGTCGTCTTGCGCGAGGATGAAATTTAGCGTCGTTGAGCGCTTCAAAAGTTTTAATTGAGTGCACTTTATTTTAGTAATTAACTATGTAATTTAACTTGCTACATATACGTATGCCAAAATTCCTGGCCTTTCACTAAGATGACGAACGACGGACCCCAACTTTTACGTTCTAATTATTATTCCGGTTCTGTCTGCTCTACATATATATTTAACTATTTTCTATTTTGTGGAATGTGGAATCAAGAGAACTGGAGATTAGCCAACACTACAGTAAAGTTTAATCGAAAAACAAGAATTAAAGGATCGTATAGTGTGTCAATTGCAAATGTAAACTCAAAATGTTCGATGGTAAGTGTTTCATGGATAAAAAAAAATACTAAGGAGCCCTCACCCATTTCTTGACTCCTGATCCTGAATCGATAAGGTGTTTAAACCTACCCTCATCAGCTAAGAGCTTGGACGTCGTTTAGGGACTCAATTGGTTGCGTGACGCTCTGGACGTCTGTACTGAACTATGTAGCACGTCAACTTATTTTATTGATGCCAATAAATTACCCAACTTATTTACCCACCTAATACATATATTGTATGTATGTGATGTAAGTATTTGTTATGTTGGTGGACACGCAAAGTCAGGTTTAAAATAGTAAATGAGGAGCGCGGACAAGGATTTGTAAAATTGTAAGTATAGTTGAACTGTAAAAATTCAAGTGAAAGTAGAAAAGTTGTTACATGATCCTAGGTTTGGTTAATTAGTAAATATTATTTATCAATCCGTTGTGATTCTTTCAGGTACACGAGAACAGGTATTCAACGTAATATGACGTATAAGCAGGTAAGTATGTATGTTTTATGGTGTGAGGTTGACTCAAGACTCAAGCCGATGATGAGCTATCTCATTTTACGAGATTGGGGTGCTATTTCGGAAACTCCAGGTAACGCGTTATCTCTCAAAACCCTATACCCACTTTGGTCGACAACTTTATTATAAGCAGGTAAGCCATTCACTTCTTGAATTTGATAAATGACAAGCGTGTAAATTGTGTTGTAAACAAACAAGATAGCTTATGTTAATCGTGCATGAATATTGTTGGATTACAACGGCGTACGACTGCAACCAAATTGGAATTAAAAAATATACTTCACTTTAAAGAGGCTGGTCAGGGCAGTGCTGTCGAAAGGAATACCCACGTTTTTTGATCAAAAGGTATTTTTTAAATTTTTCCTTCCGATACAAATCTGAAAATGGAATCTTTGTGGCATTAGTTTACTATAATGTTAAGTAGGTACCTACAATAAAAGTGACTTAGCTACATTCAAGGTGAGGTTAGGTGTATCTAATGTAAGCGGCAGGTAAAGGTACATCTTAAGAGTAAATTATAACTAAGACTCGGCCGCTGGCCTCGGCTAGGACTCTTACTCTAAGGGTACATATGTATAATGTATGATAATAATTATAAGCTTCGTAATATCAGAAAATTGGGGAAGTATCAAAGGCACCTTAAATATAACCATATATGTGAAAATGTAATCCATCCTGTGGAATTTAATTATAATTGCACCCACTGAGAAATACTGACCTCTGCTTTAGTATAATCTGATTCTCACAAAGGAAATTATTAGGCTGGCTTAGATAATTATGTTAGCTTCGTGTTCTATGGTAAGTTTCTAAAGTTCTGTTTGTGGGGCCAGTTTGAAGAAGTTCAGTTATAATTTAAGCAAAATAAAGTATTTTAGGTTAAACACAAGCCGTTCAGTATTATTTCCACAATGCACACCCTCAGTTAAGGGTTGTTAACTTGACTTTGGAGTTAAATATTTGTAACTAGTAGCCCCAGCACCAGAAATTCTGGTGATTTCTAGTGGTTCGTGATTTTAACAGTAACAAACGTAACGTTT